>JAMKCH010047758.1:0-11309 GCA_023653785.1 Ophioderma brevispina
CATCAGCATGCCAGAAAGGATCTTATAAGGAATCATCAAGGAGCCTTAATGAATGATGGCTAGGTATTGTACACAACGTGTCTGTGCAGGACGGATGGTACGTGATTCTGTGTGCGGTTTTCTTAGTAGGGTGTCTTGTTGTGTGCAATTAGCCAGAAGGAATGTTCTCATTGTGAGTAGATTAAAGCACTTGACACAACTTCAGTGGTCTAAATTTGCCTGTCAGTACGTATGTCCCGTAGCTAGCTGCCATCTTTATTTTATGTTTCAATTACTGTGGCAATGAGTTGGGATAATATTTTTGGCCTTGGCTTAAAGGTTATCCAACACTTTCTTACCTTGTGAAAAATTTTGGAAAAGTTCTATGTATTTAGCTTTCTTATTCAGTGGAGGGGTGTAGTAAGCAAAAATACAATGTCATGGGTTGTTGCTATCTAAATGAAACATGATATTAGAGAGTGCATTGTTGTGCAAAGTTTACGTGTGCATATGTAGCTAGTCATGGGTAGGTTCATTTTTTTATAGTGGGGGAATGTTTTTGCTTGTTGACTAGAATTAATTCAATGAAAATATTTCTGATTAAAACAAACAAAACAAGTGGATCGCCGGCATCCACTACTCAAAATATGGGACTGCCCATCCAACATGACATGACATCAGACAGCAAAAACAACAATATCCTATATTTAAATACGTGCAAGGTAGGATCTATTGACTTTGGGTAACCCAGTTGTTTCACGCACTATAGTTTTTAACTCTAGACTGGTATTCTTCAAACTATCAGTTCCCATGGTAGTTGGTTTTTATCTGCTTGGTGAGGTAGAGCCATTGAAAGCAGGGGAAAGGAAAAATAATATTGATACCTCACATATGCCTATGCCACAATGGTACTAAACACCGATCCCAAATGTAAACGAGCTAAAACTCACTCGTCGATTGCTTGTTGAGGGATATCTCTCTTTTAAAGTGAGGTTCATCTTTTCGATATTATTTGACAGAAAAGAGTGGAATTCACTCTGAAAAGATTAATTTTTCCGCCAAAAAAGAGCGTCCCTCAATGAGCTCATCTTGAGAATCATTTTAACTATTTGGCATTTAGGCAGTATGTTCCAGTGTAGATTGTAACTAGATGATAAACTATTTTACTATTACGTTATTCCCTGGTACAAACTGATTGTGTGATATTTGCTTTGTCCCTCTTTTATTAATTTGAATATATTGTATTGTTTAGTTTCTATGGGTTGAACCAGTATGGGGCTAGGTGCCCTCCACCCCAGACACAAAAAAAACAGGAAGGGGAGCCAAAAAATGGGAAGGGGAAAATGGCTAAAGAAGAGAAAAGAAAAATAGGGAAAGAGGAAGAAACAAAGAAAAGAAAAGAGGAACAAGATTCAAAGCAGGAAGGAAGAGAAAGGGAACGGAGAAGAGAAAAAAATAAAGATGAAAGAAAGACCCAGGTACCTCCCCCACCACTCTTCAGAATTTAGAGGCGATGCCAAATAAATAAAATCTTTTTTTTTTTTTGTTCTCTATCTTTATATCTGTTGATACAGGAATCGGGAAACCCCCCGGATGGTAAGGTCTGCTTACGCCCTTGGTTCACTGACTAAAGCTCTTAGATGCATTTGCATTAGGTGCTAATTAATATTGGTTTATTATTATTAAATTAACAGCCTTTTTTTATATAATTAAATACCTTTTGATTCTTAAACCTGATAGACAAAATGTTTTGAACAGTAAATTAACTTTCTCTTTGCATTTGATAAGAAACTTTAGTATTCAGGGATGTAAATTTTCAGGAAATTTCCTGATTTCAGGAAATGGATTGCTCAACATTTCTGCATTTTATTTTCAGCCCATTTTGGGCCCATTTTGCCCAAATTTATGCGCTTTTTCAGGATTTCATCACTACTTTCAGGATTTGTTAATTTCGCTCACGTAATCCCAGAGTATTAAAATCTGATTAATAATATATTAAGGTTGTTTTTTTTCTTTTTCTTTCATGTTCACTGGTAACTTTGTGTGGATGCCATCGTTCAGTGTAAGGGTGATCAAATGATCTATATTATGATACATTATGATATGAGTTTAGTCTACCAATATGATATATCAATGTGGAAGGCAAGAAGGTCGGAAGTGTGATAGCTTCATTTGTCAGAAAAAAAAAAAAATTTCCATCAAACAATATACGATTATGAAACCTACTATTAAATCTGTGGTCAGTGGCTCTTTAAATGGTTCTTCAGGCCATACAGTTGCCTTGAAAACCATTTCAAGAGCCACTGACTCTAGGAAAAATAAATTGAGAGTTCACCTAATACATGGAAGCACACAGATGTATCACATGGCAGCTATTGCACTAAATGACTTTCTTGCATTTACAAGATATGTTATTGAGAATGAATGAAAAATATAGATAGGATATAGACTGGATATTTGTAGTTCCCAATGCATTGACAAAAGCAATGCACGCGTGTTCAGTTTGACACCACAAGTCCCACCTTGGAACCTGTGTGGTGTAACTGATGTAAGTGGATTTATTTTTTTGTCATTGTCTGAGAAACTAAAGATTTACAGATATTAACCTTATTCAGAAATATTTACTGTAAAGTATTTTTTTAAATTAACATTATTCACACACAAGTATGAAATTCCACTTAAAGGCTGCCTCAGAAATTTTGAATTATATTTTGTTTGTGTGGAAAATAGTCAACTGGAACTAAAGATAGTCACCTAAAATGCTCAATTCCAAAGTTTGAGACAAATCAGATTTTTTTATTTTCATGCTGCAAATATTTATGTATAGTAGAACAGTGCCATAGGATACTGCGTAAAACATAAGTAGTGATTTTATATATGAATGACTTTGATTTGAGCTTAGCTATTTCACACAGTGATTAGTATATAAACAAGCATTATGTTTACGCAAAAAAAACAAGATTTGTTTGAAAATTGAGGATGCCTTTCTCAGAAGATCTCTGAGTCAGCCATTAAGTCCACGTAAAAGTGCAAAGACCTGCCCATGCAATGAATCAACCCAGTGTTACGTGTAGTCTCAAACACACCAAATAAATTCGCTCATCAACATTCTGCGCTAGCACCAAGTCTTTTAAAAAATAATGTGTGCTTGCATTTAATTATAGCACTCCATAGGGGGTTCATCTGCAATAGTCAATATTTGTTCCAGTATACAAGGTATTCCACTAAGCATAAGTTACAAAGATTTCACAAGTATAGCACTAGTTGAACCTATTAATAGTACCTCAGATATTATAGCATATCCCAGATATGTAGTTAACCAAAATTGGCAGCAAATATTATGCTCCTGCTCTACCACATTTTCTTCCCTGAGATAGATCTCAAGGTTGCAGTGACTTATTCACATTATCGTCATATTATTTAGGAGATGCGGTTGCTAACCCATCGATGCACTCAAATTGTAACAAGAAAGACCGCGGGAGTTCATGAAATTACTAGACTACACTTTGGGCACTCTTTATTAGACACTATCAGTGATTATACCGAAGAGTCAAATATCCTGAAATTTGCAGGAAATGGTTTTAAAAGTGAGTAAATAGTCTGTTTAGAATCTCATTTTCAACCGAAATAATTGACAACTGGAAAAAACGGCAGTGTTAAAGATACGAATCTCCACTTCCATTCTGTGTGTAGTTAATTGTCCAGGACGGAGAGTAGTAATGATTAAAATTTCCGATTTGTCCTTATTATCTTGGTTCTGGTCCTATCATTTGTAGGGTATGTTAGGATACGGATACCCTATATGTTAAAGACATGCATAAATCGATTTTGATGATTTTTTTTATTTTCTGATTTAGCAAATCACGGATAGTGCCTTTAACCATAAATAACACAGTAAAGCAATGATCACCAAAAGTGCCTTCTAATTCAGAATCAGCCTCATCCTACTCAGGACGACAATTCAGTGAACGGTACATGTACAGCTGAATGGAAGTTTCTGAACTGTGCCATGAGAAATGAGAATGCTTAAGTTGGTTATGCATCCTTCATCCTGAAAGTGTTAAAGGTGGCATCAATTGTACGTAAGTGATGATGAGCATCTTCAAGCACAGTGCTCCATGCTGTTTTCATCATTCCTTAAGGTATTCTTCAAGGTTGTATGCATTATTCTATACTATCTTTGGGCACAGTTGGCAAAATAATTATTTTTTCTCTATTGTTGACCAATGACCGAACCCTTAAAAAAAATCTATGTCCCATGGCCCTAGTAGCAATATTCTAGATCAATGCATATTCCATTAGTATTTTGTAATTTGCTTTTTATCCCATCTCTCTGAGATAAATCGTTTTTGAGAAAAAACGTTTTTCGATGAAATGTCGTTAAAATTCACTTTCAAGATATCAGCAATTTAGTCTAGAAACACTGTTTTAGTATATTCTAGAAATGCTATTTTACTTTTATTTTTAATTAGAAATAAGTGCTTGAATTTTCACAAAATTGTGGCAATTATAGATCAAAGCTGATTTACTTTTGAGTTTTAAAGTGGAAAAAAAAATTAAATATCGATCTTTGAGAATACAATAAAATAAGAAATATAAGAAATTTTCAAGTGGCAAAAGTTCTGTTGTTGATATAACTTTTGAACAGAAGCTCCATTGTTTGTACAACAAAAGCAATAGAAAGGCATTTTTCAATCGAAATGCCAGGCTAATATAATTTTTGCACTTCACATAGTATAAATACCTTTTTGTTTAAAAAAAAAAAAAAAAAAAAAAAAAATGACACTTATTATTGATAAAGTAAAAGTTTATAATATCTTCCGTAGATTGCAGCCATTTTGATCGCCCACAAGAACAATGAAATCATGATGGTATATAGTAAATATTGTGTCCTTGAATAAGTATCCAGTGAAGGATTAGTGAATGCCAAACCAACATTTTCCTATAATCTGTTTCAGAATCCGCCCAATTTTTATCGCCGTTTACTACTTGCTTTTGCATACTGGACACACTATATAATGCCCGATTTTCTGACCAGGAGGACCCTAGACATTCCTTATACACCTGTTTTTTATCTCTGACTTACAAAGTGCATACAACATCACCAGTGCCGAGCGACGTCGCCAATGCCGAACATGGCGACCTCCTTAGACAACTTTCTTAGTTAATTCTGTGCTAATAAGGCATTCAATATTGCAGTAGATATTCTCTTTCTTTTCAGACGCGCAAGACATCTTTTAAAACATACTTAAATTGACTTCATAAAAATTAGCCTGTTAGTACACTTTAATTTAATTTGTGGTTTTTATTTTTAGCCTTCCTGAAGGGGTAAATCCACTTTAATTGCTTTTTCAAACAAAAAATGCAATCCTATTTTCTTATGATCAACTATCGCCATTATGGCTGGAGTAAAAATGCATGCACAGACAGAAAAATAAGGATGATGGATTCCTGGCAAAATCTAAAATTACCCCCCCTTTAAAGACCATCACATTAATGTTCTCTGTATTGTCTACCCCAGACACCATCAGCAAGGCAAATAGCAATGTCTGAATTAACTCGGTTTTGAAGAGCTTCGGCTTTGTCCAAGGTGGTTGGATAACTGAACTAGTTTTCTAAATATTTGGGGTAATACCTTTAAGTCATACACCAACGTAATATTGAAAAAGTAGTGTTACATGGAAAGGATTTTAAAATGGTAATGGGGTTATTCGTGTTTGTTTTATTTAGAACTAGAAACACTTCGGTCAAGTGAGTGTTAGTATCAAAAAATGGTGAACATCGGTAATTTCAACCCCTACAGACACATAAAAATTAAACTATGGTAATTGGATTTATAGATACAGTGATAAAGATTGGGTGATGTTGAGAAAGAGAACTAAGAAGTTAATTGGATGATTGTTAATGTTTGTATTAAAACATTCAATTTGTGGAAATGGCTGAGTTGTTGCTGAGTGAATTGTGATGAAAGAAAATCTTTGTATTTTTTGTGGTTACTGTATGCTTGCACTGTAAAATATTAAGTACATTTTACAGTAAAATACTTTAAAACCGATTAGAAAATGACAGTATTTTGCTGTAATTTGGAAGTACACCAAAATACTGTAATTTCTATGTCCAATTTCCAATTCTATGGGCCTGACTGACACAATCTGGGGATTTCTTTAAATTTGCTGTATAACTAAAAAGCATCATTTTGGGAGCAAAAATGGATTGATCTAGTTATTGATTTTCATTCATTTAAAGGGCCATGCATGATCTGATCACTAATAGCCTTGTCCCCAGACCCCAGATTTTACCAGAAGTGGTCCAAATTTTGGTATTGAAAGGGGGCTACTATTTCATTTACCCTGTAAAATCTTAGGGCTAAAGGATGTTTGGTTTGGAAGTTACGAGTAGTGAAAACATGCCACATTTTGGTTGACCAATATTAATTTATAGTACTCTATAGGTTGAAATATTGGCACGAAACTTTACAGATGGGGTTTTGGGGACAAGGCCAAACCATCAAGATGAAAACTTTATATACTTATATCAGGTCATCTCCATAAAGGTTATTTGCAAAAATAAAAAAATAACAACTACTACTGACTGACTGACTGTATTTGAAAAGGCCTTCATCTTATAGAACATTTTTAGTCATCCAAGATATCGATAACCATATAGCCTAGAAGTCTTCTGATGTGCCAGGAAAATCTGACAGAATCTGATATAAAAGCACATCTTGGCCACTTCCTAAAGTTTGCCTCAAAGAAGAATGATAGGCAATAACTTACAGGAAGATATTCAAGCATGCCACTCTCGGAGCATATCACCATTACAGGCTTACATGTAGGTCACGCTGACCCGGCCAAGCCAGCTTCCATGTAAAGCAAGCCATTATTGCAAGTCGTAGACCATCGCATTTTAGACTACCTGCCAATATTTGGAGTGCGTATCTACTTAGGCTACTGTCACGCTTTCCAATTACTTGTTAGTGTTCAAATATCAATATGTCCAATGCTCAAGAGCTACAAATAGACTCAACACTAAAGTTTGTTCAGGAATGAGATTGCTATATAGCATAGCTTGATCCCACTTATTTTTTCAATATCAGTGGAAGAGCTCTCCCCAACACCAACATTCTGTGTTCAGCCTATGCTTTACTGCTCTCATAATACTTCATTAACACAAGGTCTGATCACATTCAATCTTAATGGTTGCTGGTGCTCTTTATGTTGGATTCCATGTATATTAAGTATTATAATTAGCTGATTTGCATAATTCAGGCCAATTTCTCATAAATCCACTCTAACTCATTAATGAAATGTCACATTCTCTTCAAACTAAGGGGAATGATAGCCCATGATGAGAACTGGTGCTTTATGGTTTTTGTGTCGCCCTGCCCTAAGGCAGGAAGACACATAGGGATCACTTTGTCCACTGTTGTTGATGTCTGTTGTTGTTGATGTCTGTTGTTGTGAAAAAGGGTTAGCATTTGCATGTAATATCCTCATATTGTCAGCTGGTACTTGAAATGTGTAATGAACATTTTGAACAATGCATGCATGATGCATGCAAGTGCTGTATTGCGGTAAGATTTTTGGCTTATGACCCTATTTTAATTAGGCAATTTGCAAAATGCAGGATAAATTTTCAAAATTGAATATTGTTTCTGTGAGAAACAGCATTTTCATAATTTCCATCCATAAACGGACAACAATTACCACACAGGGGGTTTGCAATGCAAATTATGATTATACCACAAAGGCAAATCATCAGAATCAACTAAATTTTTGGGAATTATCTGATGAACCATAAAGAAGGGTGCTACGATCATGAAATGCCCCTTTAATCATAACGTGATTCGTCTTCCCAGAAAATTAAAAAGAATGAAGATACATAGAAAAGATCATGTTGCAACAGATGATGAGTTTATGGCAGAGAGTTAAGTGACAAGGAACCCAAATTCACAAGATGATGAATGCACAAGAACTCCAGATCCATATTTAGCTGTCAACTTCGGATAATTTATGGAGGAAAAAACGGAGAACATTCATCAAGTTCACTCGCTGTATTCCTTACAGGGCCGGTAGAATGACTTGTAATATTAAGAATATTTCCATGTGTGGGTTATTTATTTTGCAATCCCAAATCCACGAACATTTCCGGTTTATCTTTCAGTTGTAATTTTTTGGGTGCTACTAAGAACTTATTGTATGATAAAACTAGGTGTACCAGTATTCAACTTATTACGGTAGAAATTAAGGTTTGTTAATTACGGTTAAATCGACTATAGGTGCATGAAGAAGGAGGAGGGAGAGCGGGGAGAATGATAAAAGGTAGGGAAAAAGTAGTCTTCCTCAAGAATTGAAAATTTGCAAAAAGTTACAAAAGATTTGACCTCATACTATGCAGTATCAGGGTAGATACTGAATATCAGCGTAGACTACAAGTGTATGTAGATGCTTATATATAGCTTCGTTGCGTTAATGGATTTTGGCTAAGAGTATTATTTCCCCCACCTAAACTATGAATGCTATTACACTGCTTTCTGTGTAATGTTGTATATGGGGAAGAAAAGAAAACAAAACATTATTTAAACATTTGGCAAATTTCTGTGCCCTTACATTTTAATCTCAAAAATTGCAATTTAGAGTTAATGGTAATACAACTAATTTCATGTTTTGTCATCAGGACAAACATCGAGCACGCAATAGTATACAAATACTACATGGTTTATAGCGGGGGCAATAGGGCTTCCCGAAGTACTGGCTATGGGCCATCACCCTGACACCTAAAGGGTGATGAATGGATAGGCCTGTGCCTAGTTACCAAAGGAAAAAAGTATGCCCTAATTTCCCGAAATAGACCAGTAGTATTTGGTTTTCTACACCTCACTCTGATTGGGAACAAGTGTAGGGAAACCGGATATAATAAAAAATTCAAGCCATCTTATAAATACGGAATAAAAGGCCTATAACCCCATTCAATCTATTTATGTCTATACAGACTTCTATTGAGATTTCATTGAAATTACATGGAGTAATCGGAAACAGCCTGAACTATTTCTCTAGGAAAACAGTAATTGTAAGAGGAATTCAGCAATGAAATAGCTTATTACGTCATGAATATTCATCTTGATGTGAAAGGCAACTGTGTATCAGACCCATTTAGATTTTTATAAGTGGGGAGTATGCTGCAATCAATGATTGTAGCTTACTGCAGTTGGGGACCATATTTTGAAGTGGTAAATCAATTTTACTCTTGTTATGGTCTCGTAGATGTCAAAGGTCAGACATACTTTCAAAAAAAACACAAATAAACCGAGCTTGTGCCCACAAGTGATCTAAATTTTATATAATATAACAGATTTGAATGATTTTTGTAATTGGTTCAAGAATTGGTATGTCCAAAACAACATTACATATATAGTAAAAGTACACCACAAGTATTTATGTACCTAATGTCCCAAAAGAGGCGTTTTGCAGTTCAACAATGATATGGCCTCAAAACGAAGACTCCAAAATGTCAGCATGCAAAGTCACAATTATAAATCATCAGGTAATATTCCATTGGAATCTTCTCAGTCCTGAAGATAACTTTTGTCCAGCAGTTCAAGACGACAAGGTTAAATAATTCCCTTGGCGACACTAATATTCCACAGTATATCAGTCCAAGATAATCACCATGATTTCTACCTGTCCACAATTTGGAATCCTATTTTGATTCCCAGCACTTTCGGCTTCAAAGACGACAGTAGAATAATTACAGCACTCTGCTCACATGGAATTGAAAATATAATAAATCCTGGTACTGTGTGAAGCATAAATCTACCATTATTGTAGATAAAACTAGCTATAACCATACTGTATAGCTTATTACAACTGCTGACCTCAGTCCTTCAGTCACAAGTACTATTTAACTACTCGCAGTTAGATTCCCCTTTCTAACAATAATCATTACATCATCCTAATGCATAAACATAACCTAGCACTGTCAAATCCGATGTCACAAAAATTACATCATCTAAATTACATCACTTTCCATATATAACTTTATGGGGAAATTCCCTGATCTTACAATGTTTTGATCTCAAAGCATAAACAAGTTGACTCAGTTTCCAAGTTTAGCATTCTTGGGGAATTCCCCACTTCCCCTATTGTGCAATCTAAACAGGTGCACTTAGCAAAAACAAACTAGGGGTATTCCCCTTTCTCTCTTTTATAGTAAACAAAGTACTTTTCCCAGAAAAATGGAGGCCATATAACACTCTGAATGTGCAATACTCAGGCACAGGCTACATACATGTGAAACATACCATGCACGTATCCATATCATGTAGGTATCTTTACCATATAGGTATCCATACCACGTAGGTATCCATACCACGTAGGTATCCATACCACGTAGGTATCCATACCATGTAGGTATCCATACCATGTAGGTATCCATACCACCGAGGTATCCATACCACGGAGGTATCCATACGGAGGTATCCATACCACGGTGGTATCCATACCATGTAGGTATCCATACCACGGAGGTATCCATACCATGTAGGTATCCATACCATGTAGGTATCCATACGGAGGTATCCATACCATGTAGGTATCCATACAGGAGGTATCCATACCATGTAGGTATCCATACCACGGAGGTATCCATACCACGGAGGTATCCATACCACGGTGGTATCCATACCATGGTGGTATCCATACCACGGAGGTATCCATACCACGGAGGTATCCATACGGAGGTATCCATACGGAGGTATCCATACCACAGAGGTATCCATACCACAGAGGTATCCATACCACGTCCATCATTGTGTGTAACCATTTAAAATGAGGTGATATGCAGATGATGGTGCTTTATTCCTTTGAACAAAAACTCCAAATTTTTAATCAGATTTTTGGTGATTTGCATTGGTATGAGAGAGACTAACATGCATAGGTGTTAGAAAGACCCTGATTGGGTTACCCACCTTAATCCTTTGAGAACTATCGGCGACTAAAGTCGCCGATCAAAATGACTAACTGTCAATTTCTGCCTCAAAAAGTAAAAAATGTTCATTTTCCTGGGCACGTTCAGAATTAGCATGAACAATGCATTTAAATGAGTCAAAACAAGCCTATAGTCCTTGTTGGTGTTTTAGATGTCTTTTCAAACCACCTGCAAACATTTGGAAGGCCACCTCTAAAGCCACTGAATTAGGTGTTA
Organism: Ophioderma brevispina; assembly: GCA_023653785.1. Taxonomy (NCBI): domain Eukaryota; kingdom Metazoa; phylum Echinodermata; class Ophiuroidea; order Amphilepidida; family Ophiodermatidae; genus Ophioderma; species Ophioderma brevispina. The sequence goes on from JAMKCH010047758.1 coordinate 11,182, forward strand.
CAACATATACAGAACTGGCCAGGTCCAAAGGGTTAAAGAGGAAAAAAGTTTTAATAGTCCTTTGTTGTACCTGTCAGATTGGTCCAGAATAGCGTGACATTCGGTTCCATAGATGTTGCACAATTATA
>JAMKCH010047759.1:0-12196 GCA_023653785.1 Ophioderma brevispina
TAAACGCTCATTTAAGACGTCATGTGACCCGTTTTGAACCAATCATAGACGATAGATCATGCTTTACGTGAACCTTTACGTTCTACGTTTCGGAAAACTAAGGGCCTCTATGTCGTTAACTCGTGACGTCAAATGAAGGCATTTGTCGACTGCGGAATTCTCCTAATTTCCCACCTGTTGGGTCGGCGATTAGAAGAGTGTGGTATTACTCCGGTTAAAATTTCTAATCAGGCCTGTAACCAGGGGGCGCCCCACAACCAGCGGACGTCCCCCCAATTCCAAAAAGCCCCCAAACCCCCTGAAAATGGCTCAAAAAGGCCCAAAAATCGATTTTGCCAGCGGAGCGAGCCAAAAAATCAGGGGGTTATGCTATTTTGTCGAAAAAAGTTAAAATTTCGGTAAAAAAGTCCACTTTGCCAAATTCGCCCCCCCTTTTTTTTTGGGGGGGGGGGGGGCTAATTTGGGGGAAAGGTCCCCTTTTGAAAAACGTCGCCCCTCCCCTAAAAAAATCCTAGTTACGGGCCTGTTTCTAATCACTATTACACATAATAATAACCTAACAATTACAACATCAAAATCCACTTAGACGGCCACCTGTTCCGACTGCCTGGTATAGCCATGGAAAAGGCGTAAATGTGCAACCGATAAATGTTTTCTTTCAATGTTACGGTATATCTTTTTTCAAGTAAATCAAGGGATTAGTGCAAAACAAGTTCGTATCTTGAAATACCTTTGAAATGAACAGCGTACATTGATAATTGGTGGAAGCGGTCAGTTAAGTTTGGTGAAAGTTTAACATCATCAAAATTAAAATTAACAGTTTTATCACCCGCCCGCAAGGCTGTGTCTTGTGGTGATTGACTATAGTTTTACATAAACATGGATTTTAGAGCCATACTGTGCATAATATTTTGTTTAATGTATCCTTGGATGGCAACCACCTCCTTACCCTTCGACTTTGACTTCACATTTTTCTTCGCTAAAATGACCAGAAAGGATAAGAAAAATAATGATAGCCTAAAAGCATTTAACGCATTTGGCATTTTAGCGTACCAGAACAAAGTTCACGGGGGGGGGGGGGTAACCATCCCCTCCTTGGTAAGACGATGGTTAAATAATGTAAATTTTTGATCTTTACAAATCTCAAAATTTATTTAATACTTGTAATGCATCAATGATATCGCTTGTGTAAGAGCAAAAATACAAACTAAAACTATCACTTTCATTTCATCTGCAGAGAAAGTTTAAACACAGCATTCTTAAAATATAATCAAATAATATTTATGATGCAAGTGCTAATTAAGGTACAACTTTCAAACTTCAACACACTCTCTCTCTAACCTTGCAGAACACTTTAAACAAAACCATTTTGCAATCTGCTGAAGCTGGTCTTGCAGGAGCTGTGATCTGGGGTGACCACAATGACACCGGAAGTATTGAAGCCTGCCAGCAGTTGCAGAGTTACATCCGCAGTGCTCTCGGACCAATTGTTAAATTAACATCAGAAGCGGCTGCAAACTGTAGTCTACGACTATGCTCTGGTAATGGACGATGCAAAGGGAAAATCTTACAGTGCAAAAAGCGAAAACCCAGTTTATGGAAAAGGTCAAAGGTTGGCAAGTCTTTTCTAAGCAATTTGAAAACTGACATCTCATATGCGAATAATGTCTACATGGAAATGAAAAGAGGTTTTCAAAGAAAGTCCAGAGTGACCGATGAAGAAACATGCTTGTGCCAATGTTTTGATGGGTGGTCCGGGGATGCCTGCGATAAACCATCTGGTGACGAAGCTTTGCCTCAAGCAATGTCCAATGGTATTTAATACGGCATGGTTAATCACAGAGACCCGAGTACCAATCTTAGTGTGGACGAATTATTACACAAGCACAATGACATTACATGCACAGACACACACTTATGAGAAAAAATGTATAACCTGTGAAGTGTATGCTGCGGAAGTGTCTTACAATTAGCTTTACAGAAATTATGTAAGAATAGGAAATCATAATAAATTAATAATTAATACACATTGTTTCCTAAATAAGTACAATTTTACAGAATTCAGAAAGGAATTGCACAGTAATTAAGTAAATTGAACTTCTTATGAGATGCTAAGACTATATATTAAGTTACCTTACATCACATCTCAACGTCCCAATCCCACATTAAATGCAAGTAATATTTATATTTATGATGACATTGCAACTTGTTTAAAACTATTGCAGTCACATTCGAATAGAATCTCTCATAAAATGTAAAGGGGACGGACCTGTGTACACAGGAACTGAGTCCCTGCAGGGTGTTCCAAAAAAGTTGCGCAAGCAGATAAACTCAAATTTCTCAAAACTGTTTAAAATCCCATGACAACCCGCACACGCAAGCCAGTGAGATTATTAAAGCTATCTGTTTCACCCATTCCAATGGGATTTACACAATTAATACAATTTGATTATTCCGCTGTTAGTCAGGAGGAATTGTGGGCACAGGGTGGAAATGGAGTACAGACTTTTTCTATTGATCGATTTTTGTCAATGATGACCTAAGCTAATAATTTCTGGAGGGTGTGCAAAATTTCGTGCGTCATTGTCTGAGAATCCAATATGGCCTGCTATCACTTTCAATATTTATTCCATCCAATAGTTTAATTCAACTAGAGCCCCAGGTTTTTTAAAGCACGAGGAATGTTTTAGACGGGTTATTGACGTATTTGATCACACCTTCATCAATCCAATATTGGCCCACCATAAAAACCCAATCATGCCCTGAACTCATTCAATTGACCATAACCCATCAAGTATTTGTAATAGAAGCATATCGTCTCACTCTAATTCCAGTAGAAACTCATATCGGACAGTTCAAGTGTGTTAACAAGCTTTACAGTATCAAGATGGCAAGTCATAGACTGCCTTTTAAGATCTTTAAAACCTACCAATTGTCATATATTCATAATATATTGGCCATCATTTTGAATTTTAAGCATGTTGTCAAAACAAATATACCAGATACGAGTTATCAATGCTCAAAGACATACATCTCATACTTTAATTTAAACTTTAATACTCATTTTGGGTGTTTTAACTAAATACAATACAGATGTATAGTAATTTATAGGTTTTAAAGAAGGTAAAAAGGCAGCCACATTGGCCCACCATCTTAACAGTTTTGCATGTTAAAGAAACAGAAATTCCAGATAAGAATGTCAAATGGTCAAATACTTATCCCATACCTTAATTTACACCTTTATAATAATATTATTTTGATTTAACTACACATAATACACATATAATGTAGGTTTTACTATTGTTAAAGGCGGCTGTATTGGCTGCCATATTGAATTTTGAGAATGGTCCCATACAGAGAATGGCCAGTTACGGGTTTCGAGTGAGCAAATACATGTATCTCATAATGTAAAGCATAAAGCATGCATATATGACACCGGAATCAACCTCAAAACTACAAAATGTGCAGAACACTTGACGCGTCCTGATGCGTTGGAAATGCATTCTAGGTGTTAAAGTAACACTTGCAGAGTGTGATCAATTGTAACAGATTTTGAACACCTGCAGAACACGCGTTTTAGGTGTTTGGTATGTATTCAAGTAGCGTAAATAGGTATAATGGAGGTCATTTTAATGATTCCGAGAGCATATTTGACTTTTGAGCAGCCACATTGGATTTTTTGTGGCAATGTAATGATAAGATTACATTACCAACACGTTCTCGTGCTTAAAACACCGGAATACCGAGAGATATTTGTCTCTATCGGAAATACTTAAGGGATTTTTAGTGATTTTGGACATGGTAGTAGCCATATTGAATTTTTAAAAATGGCACTGTAACAAATTTTGCACACCCTCCAAAAATTATTGGCTTAGGTCCTAATGAACTAAAATCTATCAATAGAAAAAGTCTGTACTCCATTTCCATCCTTCAGGATGTGTGCCTAGACTTCCACCTGACTATGTCGGGTGAGCGATTTCCAAAACATAGAATGTACTGCTCTATTCTTGGCATAACATTAAATATAAGTCACAAATGATATTAGTTTTCTTTTAGATTTATATAGGTATTAAAGGTAACAATTAAACCTACAATCGCATTCTAAACAATTATAAGCACAAATAAAAACTTTGCCTTCAATATGTCTATTTTGTTATCTCTACCTGTGCAGTTAGTTTTCATGATAAATATTGATAAATGGGTAATTCCATAAATTCCACTGGTAAAATACCAAAAGTGATTGTTTCATGACATTACTGTTAAGATAGTACTAGATCTATGCTCATTGTTACTGGTGCACATTATCTAGTGGGTGTGTCTTCATTTGGAAGGTTACAAGAATTTTCTATTGCAAATTGGAAACTGTATTTTTGAAGAAAAAAAAATTCAAAATTATCACATTTTTGGGCAAAATTGTGTGACATTTTAACTTAAAATCATTTTTGATAGATTTATAGCCTTTTGGTGGGTTAAAATTAATTAAAATGGTTCATAAATGACCATACAAACCACTTTTGAATATTATAGGCATAGATGGCCCATATTCAATGTCTTGATACACATTGTTTGCTGACAATTGTGCCTAATTTGCTTCATATTTGTGGTTTCTTTTTTTTTTAATATAAAAAACTTACACTTTCAGTCTTAATTGTAAAAAAAAAAAGCGAAATATTTTTTGTGTCCCGCTACACGAGGGAACCTGAGTATCAGTTTCCTGATCAAAAACATATCTTTGCTCCTTAAGGGATGTCTGTGAATTTGATCAATTTTATTGTAACTAAGACAAAAACTAGTTGTAATAAAAAACATGCCTTGGGGTGCCCACTTGAAAGTCCTCGTGTAATTAACAAGGAACCCTGTTTTCCGTCCTTTAATCATATTTTGGGTATTTATTTGCTCTAATTTTAGTTTAGAATGTTTGTTTTATCTCATTTTGAAAGAACTTCCTCAATATGAAATTTGCTTGTAATCATGGCAGAACAGACCAAAGCGTCATGTATTATACAGAAGGTGCCGTGAGATAGGGGTGTGTGGTACTTCTCCCCCGAATGGAGTGGCGGGGCTTCCATCACTTTGGGAGGATTACTTATACATAAAAAAAATGATGGGTGGGCATTTGCTTTCTGTCTTTTTATGCTCATTCTGCTTTCCGAATATTCTGCTTTTCTTGATCTGTTGCCCATTCTGCCTCGTTCGCCTCTTACAACATTGTTTTCTGCTTTTCTGCTCATTCTGCTTTTCTGCTCATTCTACTTTTCTGACCCTTCTGCTCATTCTGCCCAATATGCTCATTTCGAACGTTCTACTCATTATGCTTTTCTGCTCATTCTACTTTTCTGACCCTTCTGCCTCATTCTGCCATTATGCTCATTCGACCTTTTTCTACTAATTCTGATTTTAGGCTCACCTTCTATTGTTATGACCCTTCTGCTACATTATGCCCATTATGCTCATTCGACCTTTTCTACTCATTCTGCTTTTCTGCTCATTTTGATTTTTTGCTTTTTTTTAAATAACTAAATTTTACATTGATTTTCTGCTCATTCTGCCAATTATGACTCCTTTGCTCATTCTGCGTATTCTGGCCATCTTGCTCATCTGCCTTTTCCCCAAACCGCTTAACGGAACTTAAAGGTGGAATTGGCGCAGCTCAAGCTGGGCAGTTGCTGCCAAGCTGCCAGGCGTGAATGTAGCAACAAAGGCGCCAAAGCCCCGCTCCGCTACATGGAAGATTACCACAGGATATGTCATGTTCACTATATCAGAGGTCAAACCGCCCCTGACGAATTGCCCAACTATTATAAAAGAACTTGCCCTTGTGTTCAGTTATACAGACGAAGATGAATATTTCCCAGGTTAATCCTTTAGATAGAATATTGTTAAGGGAAAGCTTTCCATCAGTGCCAAAATCTCTATGCCCTTTAAGATGCCAGGAAATACAAATAGCTTGCTGTGGTTGTGTCAAGTTACAAGAGCTACAAGGAGGGACCAGAAAGCAATTCAATATTGGGTTGGTGATGACATCAATTTGTGGTACATTGATTTATCAGAGAGTAATAGAAAAAATTCAAGGTGATGGTGGTGCTGAATCTATCATGGTACTGCATGACTGATTAATCAATAGTTTCACATAATTTTTCTGGCCCTGTTATTGCAATGGAATGTCCCACAAAGATTTGGAATAACTATCTTCTCATTTCCTGGACCTTTACGATAAACTGTACATTTATGAATGTACAATTTAAAAATCTGTTTAAAACAGGTAGCAAAAAATAAGAAAGTAGGATAAGACCATTTGGATATGGATCGCAATTGGCCTCTCTCTACCCAACGTGCGAAAAAGGGAGCAGCTAGGAATATTGTTCACTGTCGCCGGCCCCAAAGGTATGAATATACCTCAGGTATGTATATAGCTTCCTTATGAAGCGATTGTACCCGGAAAAAGACGCTATATAAATCCTGCAATATTATTTATAAGTAATTATATCAGCTGACATCATTAGGCAAATGTGCATGTTCAAACAACTACAGGGAAAAAACGTTTTCCTGTGTGACCATACCGTATGCCTAGCTTCTATCGGGCTATTTGCAGCCCAGCCAACACAAAGGTCAAGGGAAAGGAAGTGGAGATCTTCGCAATCTGTTATTACATAAACATTAGTCTAATCATTGCACTGCACAGATAAGCTAAATACACAGAATATAAACCACGTTGTGAAAACAATGAATCCAAACACGGATTTACATGTACAAACTCCAGAGATTTTGTATCAACGGTTTTGGAATAGCTGCAATTTCAGTTGGGTTGCGAATACAATAAGAGCTAGTTCTCATCTCTTTACAGACATGAAGGGAATCCATGCAGAAGTACTAGTACACATCGCTGCTCTGTCTTCAGTAGCGTCACTGGACATTTCCCTGTGAAATGGCAGATCAGGAACTCGAATTTGAATCATTACGCAGTTCTGATACACCTGAACGTGGGGTATTATCCAAAACATGAACACAAGAAGATAATGGCAAGAATGAAGAGCCACAATGTTTTTAAGGTAGTTTGGAATGTGCCGGGAAATCAGTGTCAGTCTAAATTTGGGGTGGACCTAAATCTTGATAAAATATGGCATACATGCGAATCCGGCAGGAACAATTTGGAACACCGGGATGCGATATTGACTAATTCTACCATGACGCACTGGATTTATCCTTCTCTGAGGTTAATGCAGAAAACTGGAGAAATAAAACAAAAATCAATGCTGGCTGTGCCAAAGTAAATCTTCACAAAATTACCCGAACTGTCAGTTATCATAGACGTATAGTGTTGTTTTTGTATGCATGAAGTTTTGACGTTCTTATTTAATTTCAATCTACATCCTAAAGCTTGTCATGTCAACTATATGTCGATTTTGCGCAACACTACGTTGCGTAGACATTGAACAAAATGTACATTTCGAATTGTTTTTCAAATATAGAAAACGACTGGATGGAATGTAGAATACTTGTTTAAATATATTTTCAACCAAAGATTATCTTTAAAGATACCTGAGGAACTTTCTAGAAGAAAGAAGCATCCCATTTTTTTCGAAACCTGTTTTTTTTGCTTATGGAATGTTTACCAATTGCATTAGATCACACCGAAAGTTAAGGGACTAAGCGAATACGCCCCGTTTTCTGTTTTTGTGTAATTTAGGATGATGATTTATGTTAATTTCTGTCGCGCACGACAGAAATTCAAAGCATGGGTGTTCCTATAGGAAGATTTTTTAGGATAGCAGACACGTTAAAAAACAAGGTTTCCGGTTTTCTTTTATACTTGTTGTCCAATAAACTTTCGAAACGTTATCGGTAGGTGGTCTACGAAGCCATCTAGTGGCAATTGCGAGAAATTCGTATCCTCAAAAAAAATCTCTCCTGTCACGTTTTAAAATGATTCATTATACTACAAATTATGATCTCTTTTTCTCCATTGCCAAGCTTACTAACCTGACAGAACATTTATGAGAAAAGCCACCGATGACATCATTGCTGCCATATCCAATCCAGATTTTCGGGTTGGCCGTCATTGATTGGGAAAAGTGGTTTCCTGCAATGGGACTTTACTGAACGTCTTGTTATGAATGTCTATCAGGATCCATCTAAGGAGCTTGTTCGTCAGCAGCATCCTGATTGGGAAAACCGACACCAATAGAATTGGTAAGCTAAACTAGGAGTATGAACAGGCAGCTAAAGCTCTCATGGAGGGTTACCTTATTACTCGGTCAAAGGTAAGTGTATTCGATATCAGATTATCAGCAATTGTACCAAGGGTTACTGCAAGAAGGCCCCATTTGCACCTGGGTCGGGCATGGCAAAGCTGCATTTGTCAGTGTGTTGATATTAAGTGTTATTACCTACCAAATCTAACACCTGTCAGCTTTTGCAGATGGGACGTTTGCCCCTAAACCCTCATCTACACATTGCTGTCCAATCTGAAAAGTGACGCAAAGGTGGTTGTGCAGACTGCTACGGATGTTTTAAAGGATGTGACCCGTGATTGAAAGCGTGTCTCCCTAATTACCTTCAATTTAAAATCCTTTGATTTTGATATCAGAAGAAAGTTTCATTACCCGGAGGACGATATTATTAGGCCTTGTGATGGTATGAGCAAAAAGGTCTCTAATGTGGCGGCCACCACACTACGAATATTGTGATGCACATTTTTGCATCTATACAGACTGTAACCAGGAATTTGTTTTGGGGGGGATGCGGATTTTCCCGCTGTGGACCTACGAGTGGAGTGCGGGGTACATGGGAAAAAACCACATGTGGGGGTCGAGGGTGAAGCCCCCGAAGCTTTGCGATTTTTGACAATTTGAACATGAAAATTTGTCTATTAGCCTACTTTTCAGATTTTTGGCAAAAAGCGGCAACTTCAGCATGATAAAAAGCTGACAGTTTTTGCAGACTGCCTTTTTTTTGGGGTGGGTGCTGGCTACGGCACTGCATCTATCCAAAGTCTTAAATTGTGAACGTTTGCTTATAAGTTTCCATTGTGCATATGAGAAAAGCGGACTTCCCGCATTTACGAAAGTTTTTTGGTTTTTGTAATATCAGCGTTGCATGCAGTTTGAAGTTCCAAAACGGTATGTTTTCTATCGGAGGATGGCAATCTCTATATTCTAACAAATCGTGTTTTTGCATATCAAACCACTATGTAAACAGCTACGATCAAGTCTACGTCCTTCATATAACTTTGTAATAAAGTTCCAGACCCGGAATTCTTTATACACAGTATCCTATGATACTGTTATACTACAAATAAATGTTTACTGAAAACCTCGTCTTATCTTAGGCTTTGGAATTGAGTAGTTTAGATGCCTACCTTTAATTTTAATTGACTCTTTGTAATTAATACATAAAATATATATTTTCGGAATATCGGAGTCTACCTCCTTTTAAAACAACACTTTATTGTGCTTGTATTTTCTCACGTTGAGATACAGCACAGTTAAAAGAGTTAACTTTCAAACACAACACACACATTTCCACCGCTCTATATAGTACATTATAGTACCTATTTACTTGTAATGGTGGTGCTCTTTATGAAGCCTTTTGGAAAATAATCAGTAATAGACTAGTAATGATTTGTGTATCTTCAAAGAAATCTTTGATGATGAAACAAAAAAAAAAAAAAACTTTAAATGATGTGTGCCAAGCTTGTCTCAACTGTTGTGTCCAACGTGTATTAATTCGCTTTAATCCCTGGAACACAATGGCATAGACATTAGCTTGCAATACAAGTCTGTCTGTCGCATTTGTATACAGAGTGAGTCAATAAGACCCTACATTCAGGAAATATTTTTCTTCAAAGGTTAATAATATAAAATTAATTAATATATTGGCTTTTATAAAGCGCCATTTCATCAAGATCACAGCGCTGTTGCCTATTATTATACGCTGCCGTCAGGAAATCGTCACAATCATTTCGCTTCATCTAGGCCGGCAGCTGGCCAAGCGCACAATCCTATCACCACTTAGATTGTAATATTCCCCATAACAGCTACCAAAACACCAGCTACCCGAATCATCGCTTGGTTCGACGAAGCAAGTGAGGTAAAGTGCCTTGCCCAAGTGCACAACACATTAGCCGCAGCTGGGGCTCGAACCCACAACCTTTGGATCATGAGTCGGCAGTCTATCCACTGGACCACATGTGCGTCCCCATAAGGTTAACTATTATTTTGCTTGAATGTTTGCTTTTGTTGTTTTCAAGGATAAACGGGCTATCAGAGATTTTTATTTGGTGTCCTTTCGGACTTTGGGTTCAGAAACTATGTCAATTTTGCGGAGAACCTAAAATTCAGTTTGGCCGATTTTAGCCATACAATGCGGAGAGACTGACAAGACAGCCCACGACGTATACCATACAACATTATAGCAAAGACAATTCACACATGCAATTTTTCGATTGGTATGACCCGGGTCTTCTTTAAAAAACACAGTTTTTTTGAATTAAAGATAAATAATAGTTGTTTTAAACAATAATTAATAAGTAAAATATCTTCAACAAATTATATTACCATTGTTCAATCATAAAGAGTCAGTTATTGAAAAATACTACATATCAATGTCTCAGTTAATGAACATTAATGAAAGTGATAGAGATTTGGTGTTTACATCTCGAAGGTAATTATTTTGCACAAATACAGTATACTCAGCGTCCATACATTGCGAGAGATGATGTTTTCTTCAAATTAAATTGGAATTAAAACTTAAAATATCGCGTTGAATAAAAAATGGTTTCACCTTGGCTTCCAAGTTAGGTTAAAAGCACTAAATCTTACTGATCCAAAGTAAACTGTGGTCTTACACCAGCTATCTTGACTCTTATTTGGAAATTTGAACATTTTCTTTTTCACTCAGCCTTTTTCTTTGTAAATCGTCCTCCGGAACTCGTCCTGTCCCGGGATATTATTTTTATATCCTTCAATTATTCTCCCACCTTCTATTGTTTAACAATAATTTAATGTTAAATGTTTACTCAAATCACCGCTAAAGACCATGTTACTCTATTAATGAATGCATCTTGGGAAAGCCATGTTACTCTATGTAAACGATGCATCTTTGTTTGGCTCAAAATCGGCCAAACAGGATTTTTAAGTCTCTCAGCAAAATAGCATAACTTCTTCCTCCAAAGTCCAAATGACACCACATACTTTCTGAAGCCTGTTATCCTCTTTATAGCCAAAGCAACATTTTGAGCCAAAAGAATTCTTACCTATTTTAATTATTTTTTTTATTTTGAATGTAGGGTTTTATTGACTCACACTGTATGTTTGCTTCAAGTTGACGATGACTTCTAAAAGCGATATGCAGTTACAAAGATTGAATGGTTAATCTTGATTTGTAAAAAGTCGTGTTATCACATTAATCTATTCAACATCATGTATAGGGCCTTCATTATGCTCAACCGTGACTAAGTTTGTACTCCATTCTAAATAGTCAGAGAGAACGTTCAAGTGACCGTACATTGGGTATATGCACAATTTTTTTTGCTGAAAATGATAGATTAGGGCGTGTAGAATAAGGATCTGCCGGGTGCCACCTGTGCATCCTTGGGTGTTTTTAGAATCCAGGCTGGCGTCGCCATACACGATAATTAAGCTATACCCTATATTATCAAACTATGGAGTTACTAGATATACTATAGGATCCAATGAACAAGTACTTGGCACTTGTAACATTAAGTCATACTTCAAATTCAAAATGGAAGCCAAATCCAATAATTTTAAAATATGCCCTCTAACAGCAAATACCTGCGATAAAAATAGACATGAAGTACTTAGGTTATGTTGTTAGCACCAATAATGTTATTCTAATACGTTTAAAGTTGTGACATGACGTAAATCAATATGGCAGCCAAAACGTGAATATCTTCAAAAGATACTGACACAAAATTTTTATAAGTTTACAAGCTTCAAATCGAAATCAATGTGTCAATGACATTAGAAATTTACCTTTGATCCTACCAATGTATACCACTACATTTCAATTTGTTTAAATGCGTCAAAATCAAAATAAAACTAATATTGGTGCAAGTTGGTCAAAATACCATAGATTATATTTTTTTGACATCTATTAACTCAATTTATATAACTTGACCCCTTTTTATATATCTCGTTACCTGGTATCACTTGGTTAATGATCATAGGTACATTTC
>JAMKCH010047760.1:0-11449 GCA_023653785.1 Ophioderma brevispina
AAAACAAAAAAACAAAAAAACATAAAACATGTTAATTTACGGAAATTTCCGGCCATCAAAATTTCAGATTTTTTTTTTCGTTCCGCGATTATTTTTAAATTACGGAAAATTCTGTTACAATACACATCCTTTTCCATTAATATGAGACAAATTCTGTAAAAATTACTGTCAAAGTTCCGTTAATTGAAAAAAGGACAAAAAATAAAAAAAATAAAAAAAATAAAAAAAATAATGCTGCCAGAAATTTCCGTGAATTAACGGAATTTTTTTTAACATGATAGACGGGGGTTAATACATTTTCATGAGCGAGTTTGAGTTAAATATATCTCAACTTGAATAAATATGACCTCCATGTGCATTTGATTTTATCGTGTGAAGGTGCACTATTGGAGAGTGTTGACTGGAAATGCGGTTCCAGGAAGGAAACGAGCCCCAAATGGACAAGAAGCCAAGTGTCAGGCTAACTGCTGTTCCAAATTCTTGTTGGCCCCTGTGGAGACAGTTATGACATTGTGTCGGCTCCTTGTATAAAGATTACAGGGTTGTATGGGGGAACAATGTGAGCAGTCGTGTGGTAAGGCATGCGTATAGCTATCTTCTAAAAAATGTTAGGCAACGGAAAAAGTTCATCCAATAAAGTTTAAAAAAAGAGTAACAGCATATAAAATTAGGAAATGTAATGTAAAGAGAGCATCAAGTATACGCAAGTGCTGTTAGCCGGGTGGAGATACTTTCTTGTTCAATTAACTTAGAGGTCTGGTTTTATTAATTATTTCAAAAAATACGCACGTTCGAAATAAATCACGAAAAGAAAAATGTTGGGTATGTTGGATCCCAAGACCGTTTTTTTACATGACGAAAGGAATGGGACATTTTTAACTTCAATTCTATTGAAATTGGGGTATTTCACCCTCGTTTTGAAAAAAAAATGAGCGGAAAGTAAGGTTTGGTACCATTAGTAATTACGTTTGTGGAAGTCCATTGACTCCACTTTGTAGGTAGTAAAGGTAAAGGGGGTTGAAAAGGTGAAAGGTGGTGAAGCCCATTCAAAAACAGTCGTCCGTGTGGGCGCTGACATTTTGAATATTGCAAGGGATAATTATTAGTTTGGGTGCTGGTATACACAAAGAATGTCAATTCGATACAAACAATCCGGCCAAATATATTCCAGTTGTTGGATGTTGGGTTCTATGGGGTGGTTAAATTTTGTCCTACCCATGGCCACACAACGAATGAAATGACACGTCAGTTCTCGTGATTTAAATAAACCGCCTCAATGAATTCTTCTTTTCACCAAGCGCGCATTGCTTATGAGAAAAAAGAGTATCTGAGCACAATGATCCAGGGCACTATAGTACACCTGGCCACGCTACCACATACTCAAATTGTGTCACTACCGATTAGTGTAGATGCAAAGCGGCACCCACAGTCTGTGGAAGAAGCGGAGGCAAGCAGTGCTTTTATTGTTGGTACTCTAGGGTTTCTTTGTGGCGGCCCAAAACATGCGGGACGATGAATTTCTAAAGATACGTAACGTTTTGCCTCCTCTATCTATAAGAACCTCTTGTATAAAAAGTTGTCGTCGGAGGAAGGATATTGTCACGAATTCTTTCAAACAGGACAATCACAAAATCACATTTCGAGATATCAGCGATTGCAGTTTTAGCGAATTATGAACTTGCATATCTAAAATTTGAAACATTTTAGGAAAAATGATTTTATATGTACATAGTGGACATTGAAAGTTCTTCTTTTGAGCACGCTTTCAATTATGTATCCTTTGTTTCCAATATGTTTCTTGTCAAATTTAATTATAAAGTGTTGTTCTGTTTGCAAAAACTAAAAAACGTCCCTCTGCTCAAGGAGACGAATGATCATTCGCCGTTGGATACTCAAAAAGAGTCGATCGATCGCCTAAGACCGTGGTATTGAACATGGTATAGAGATTCCATTGATGTAGAGTTTGGGCGGAGTTCGGCTTCGTCCATTACTCAAACTAGGGGCAGGGACAGAAATACCCAGAAAATCTTTGATTTCTTCCTAGCAATACAAAAGAGCTCGGATTGCCAGCACTGGCCAACTACAAATAAAGGTACGTTGTTCGTCCAGTCAATACTTGTTTTTTATCCTATTGATGGATTAGTGGGTCTACCCAGGAATTGTTTAAACATTTGCCGGAGTACATTGCCTACAAACAACAATATCATGAATTTTAGAAGGCTTCATCACCTGTGTCTGTAACATATGCAAATACGTGTATTCTTCATATTAATGAGTCAGCATGTCACCTGCTTTCATGAAATTTCCCGGATTTAGTTTGCGCTTTCTTGAATATCTGGGTTTATGCTTGCCTATGATTCGGATGCTGAATGGCCCAACCGCTTCAGGGGGGGTTGGCTTCTGGCTATAGCGCAATCATGACCACCCCCACAATACACACGGATAAAGTTTTTTATTACTAATACCCTCAAGTCATACCTCACCTACAAAAAAGTAGAGGGCATAAATGTTTCCACTATACAAATGGGAATCTAGTATAAAACATACTTTTGCTGCTGAGGGAGCTATAAATGACTATGATTTTGTAGATTTTCTAGCCGTCATCATCTCTTACAGCAAAATATGCCAATGAAGCAAGAAAAGAGGACTGATGAGGTTTTTTTATTTTGTAATTAGAATTGATGTAATCAACAATAATATTTAATGTCAAAAATATTACATCAACGCTATAAATATTATTTTAAACAATTTGAATGGAAAACCGTAAACGCCGTATTTACGAGGTTTTGTTAGCAGACTTTGCTGCCAGAAAATGTTCTTGTAAAATGTTAGTATTCCTGCAAACCGACGTACTTAATGGATAATTGAAATTCTAATAAAATGTACGATAATGTTGATACTCGAAAAAAAACCCAAGAAAAGCTCCAGTTATAGTCGTTTTTATACGCCTGGTAAAATGGACATAAAATTTACAGTATTGGATGTATTTCCAAATTGCAGCAGCGGCCTACTGTGTAAGTACACTAAGAGCACATCCAAAGTGTATGTCTAACGTTTGAAACCTGGGTTTTGTGAATTATTGGACATAATAACTCTCATAAACGTTAAGTGGAGAAGTTGTGATTTATCTGTTATTGATTTGGGGTATATATTTTGATACTATTGGCAGAGTAAAAGGAATCAAACGATCAATATTTTATCAAGAGGAAAGCTTATCTTACTATCAAGCATTTATATTTGTATTAATTTACGAGGCGTTCGGACGAAAATATTTAATTATCAAACGAAAAAACTATAGGATCAGGCACCCGAATTGGCAATTAGTGTCAAATGAGTTTCTAAAAATGTAAAAACAACGACTTCGGAGTGTCATTGGTACAATTTGAAATGAAAAATTTACCTTCCCAGGCTATATTATTTTTGTCTCAAAAAGGACCATTGCGTGATTTGTTTCACATTGGAGTCACAGCATTCTACAGTATTAGTTGCAACTTTCTATGGGTAAAAACAAACCATTTTGAGGTGAATGGTGGCAGTTTGTCGGCATTTCTACTAAGTTGTCAATGGTAAACTTGTATTTCAAAGACTGCTTGATGTTCATTTAATTCAAATTGCCAAAATTCTGATTATCAAAGTGGTATTTATTGAAAATGCCAAAATGATTCTTTTCTCATATTAAACATCTTTCGTAATTGGAATTGAAAGGAAAATAATTTCCTTCTATCTACCAATAAAATGCAGTGTATCGGGTTGTATTCCATTATATTGAGTAATTTCAATGAGTAATCTTTAATGTACCATTAATGATGTATTTTAATTGAGATGGATGATAATGTGAATAATCATTTTTCTATACATGCACTGTAAAAACTAGGGTGTTAAAATTAACAAAAAACCACGGTGTTTAGGAGGATACAAACAAAAGGATTCAAAATTCATCACCTTTGGTGTTATTTTAACACTCAGAGATTTCCCGATGAAGGGCACCTCTTTTTCAAACAAATCGTGTTTTTTGCATATGTATTATGCTTGTCCGCATACTATACACAGTGGGAAATAACTAATCTTAAAAGGAAGTCTTCGTATTAGAAAAATCACAACTGTTGTAAGAAAAATTCCGGATCGGAATGTTAGTTATACCCGGTATACTATAGCACTGTTACACGGCTGCAAAATATTTACTGCATGAAACGAAAAAATCCGAGTAATCTGTAACTTTCGATTTAAGCATTTTAGGTGGCCATCTTTAGTTCTAGTGGACTATTTTAATTACTGCCACAAAAAATATATATTTCAAAATCTCTGACTCAGCTTTTTAACACTAAAAGTGTTAAAATAACACCAAAGTTTTGAATTTGACACCATTTGTGTGGTCGTCTAGAATACCGACGGTGTTAATTTTACCACCCTAGGTTTGCACATTACTTTATTGCGCTTATTTAGTAAGGTACACAGAGAAATTATCCAAGTTAGTTTAAATTATTAATAACTAAGTTGATGAAATCCAAATAATATAATTAAATAAAAAATACCTATTTGAGTTACTCTATGAAATACTGAAGACAACTAAACAAAGTTCAGGAAAGAAAAAATGGGTACTACAGTCCAAAAAATCACCAGTGCTGGTCTCTCCATGGACACAGACATGTATATACACACCATTATAACACACAAAAACGAAAAAATTTGAGGTGGACTATGGTTTACTTACCTTATGATCGTAATTTGCGTAAATTAATATGTAAGTAACTTTTATTCGTGTAAGCCTATCTAACTGAGAATCGAACAGGGGACCCTCTGATATGAACCAAATACTAACCACGATAACTATGGTACCGTAATACAGGGAGTAATAAGACCTGGAATTCATATGCATTAATTTCCTTTCAAATTAATGCAAATTAAAAGGAAAAAAATATACCAAAAAGTGAAACGGTTTCAACAAGAAGTTTTTTGAACTAATAATGAAATAATAATAATAAAATGCGAAGTGTAAAGCGGCCATATCCACCTTGCTGGGTGCTCAAGCGCATGTTGAACAAATACAAAACAACACAATATCAAAACTACAGAACATTGCAACAGGCCAATAAATTCAAACTTATTGAAAAAACTTGGTGCATGAGATATGTTTTTAGCAGTTTCTTAAATGTTGTAATACACTAAGCAGTTTTGAGCTCAGATGGCCAGTTATCCACAACGTGGGGCAGCAATGGCAAATGATCTATCACCCCACTTATCCCTATTGGATCTGGACTCCTTCAGAAAAAGCATGCTACTAGAACGTAAAGAACGAGTTGGATGTATTCGGAAGTAATTCTGAAAATATATTGGAGCAATGGTGTTCACCCCATTTATACACAATTAGTAATATCTTAAAAACAATTCTGTAATGACTGGAGCCAATGAAGTTTTTCAAAATGGGGAGTATATGGATGTGTCTTTTTGACAAAGTGAGATTCATAGCAGCAGTGTTTGTTTTCGAATGCGTTGTAAGCGTGCCAAGTTGAATTCGGCAGACCATAAAAGAAAGAGCATTTCATTGTCAAGACGTGAGTGATGAAGGCATGACTTAGCTGTTCCGTAGCATGCGGTTGAGTATTTTCTATGTTTTCAATGTTTGATGGCAGGGAAAGAAGAAACAGAACAATATTGAGATGTGAGGTTTCATTGACATACAAGAATCAAACGTTATACCGAGATTGCGAACTTTGGTAGAAGGCATTATTAGCGAATCACGCGATTTTAGGAAGGCGAACATGACTTTTGACAGTTTATGACGTGACCCAAGCAAGAAAATCATTATTCAGAAAGTTTTCCCTCATCCATTGCGGATTTCGGCGATACACGATTACAATGTCTTATACACAAAGTGAGCATCAGTCTGCAAAGAATTGAAAGAAATATAATAAACTGAGTGTCATCAGCATAAACATGTAATTCAAGTGCATATTTCAAAATAATGTCCCGACGGATATGTATACCGTGAACCATGAGGGCCAAGTTACAGAACCCTGAGGATACTGATAATCAAGAACAACAGGATGGACGTCGCGTTTCCGATGCGTAATGTTGAGGTGTTTGAAAGATACGATTTGCACCAGTTGAGTGCGATACCACATTCAATGTAAGGTTGAAGACGAGAAAGAAGTATATTGTGGTCAACCCTATACTAGTAAAAAATTGAGTGAAATAGGTACTACATGACCTTTTGGTGCTTACAATTAGTCTGTTGTTGTTAAACTTTGAATTATAACATAGCTGATTTGAATCTTTTGTACTTAATTACAGCTTCAACATCAATTTCCAGCACAGGTGTGAAACTGAGTAATTGTTAGATTTTAGAACAATTTACCGTAACTTACTACATGATGTTTGTGTTAACATTTCTAAAGTGGAATAAGGGTATTGTAAAATTATTCATGAAAGTGTAGTTATATCGTAAAAAATAAAAAAAAATAAATTATTATGTATAAAAACAATAAAAAAATAATAAAATAAAACTCAACTGGCGCGATTCAAACTGAAGGCTACTTTTTGCCATGCTCAGCGCCCGGATCGTCGCTCAGACAGTCAAGACATCTTACAATCTACGTCTAGGAAAAAGAACACAGATAAAAAATGCGTATTTGTATTTTAAACTACAAAATTAACATGCATCTTGTATGTGACAAAAGAACGTGCGCTGTAAAAATACAGTGGACCTCACAATAAAAGGATCATGAAAAAAATATAAAGTGGCCGGAATTGAAAAATCAGCAAAATACTTTTTGCCAAATTTTCAAGGCCTATTACGATAAATTTATAAGAGAGGCTCCTATTTGAATTGAATTATATCAACATTATGGCAGTATTATGGATTATTTCAATATAGGTTATTTACAGGAACAAATATGAATCGCTACAGGAAAAACGTGGCAGCAATTTGCCAACAAATCACATAAACTACGGCTTTTATAGTTTCCATCAAAATTCACTTTATATTTTACGTTTATTGCTTTATGTTTAACAAAATAAAAGGCTTCAATGTCCGATAGCTAAAGCCTTAGGCCCCGGGACCCCAGTTTACGAAGTGGGCCAAAAAGTTTGGTTATCAGAAGAAACCTACTATTTTTTCTCATTACCCTGTGAATATTAGGGCTAAAAGATGTTGGTTAGGATGTTAGGAGCGAAAATATGCCCCATTTGGTCGACCATATTAGTTTTACATAGTACTCTCTGGGATTACAGAATAATGTTTTAGCTGTCTCATTTTCAATAACGGCTGGGTTGAAAATATCCTGCTATAAATTCTTTTCGGGGTCACTGTGGTGCAGTGGAATCAGCGCTAGCCTCCTAAGCATAAGGTTTAGGTAGTAGCCCGCTGTCGCCAATGTGTTGTGTGAAACTTGCAAGGCACTTTACCTCGGCTGGACTCTCTCCACCCAGGAGTATAAATGGGTACGGCATATGCTGGGAATGCAAACAGACTCGCTGGGCGGGGGAGTGGCAACCCCCACAGGACCATTATATCGAGGGAGTGCTGGTCACAAACGCATGACAGAGAGATGGGCACCTGCCTGCGGGCACACCATTTGCATTTTGAAATAACGGAGCGAAACTTTACAGCTATGGGTTTGGAGGTGAAGGCCATCAACATGGAAATTTATAGACTTATATGCACCTAAAATTTGGTTGACATTGGAGGATAGACCTACAAAGTTCGTGTGTTCGACAGTGCTTTATTATCGACGCAGACACACACAATCTCTGAAATAACTCGCCAAATATATATTGTTCAGTGTTTTGATGAATCAATTTTTACAGGATAACTGTAATTTTCACAGTTAAATTATGTGTCAGTTAAAATACTGCAAAAATTTATATTTTAGCGTTCAAATGTCTCAGGTAAAGCTCACACATTGTTACTAAATTAAACTTCGACCAGACTTACAGGCTACCGGTGTTGATCGGGGAGAGGAGATGTATCTCGCAATATCCCATTGATCGATAGGTCACTTATAGCTGTCCTACGGTGGTTTTCAGGTACAGCAAACAGAGCATGCAGATTGGTCGGTTTGGAAGCCTTTCATTTGGCGTTGGGTATGATTCCAAAAGTGAAAATCATTAATCTACAAATTGGAATGTTATTTTTGCTCAATCTTGGTATATGAAAAGAGCTTATGGTATAGTATCATAATATGTAAAAAACTCAATTTCGCCAAAATGGTCGATAAGCTGTTTGAGACTCAGACGAATGATCACGACAGAGATTGTACGCCACTGAGGTCTGGTATGAAATGAATAATGCCAACTTTGAACAACAGGTTGTCATTTGCAGCTGAATATTAACACTAAAAACGAATGATGATACCCAAGGTCCCACACAGCATTAACTTGAATGGGCCGCATTACAGGGGTGTATGATCTTTTGTTCGTAAACCAATTGATAAAACAACAGGACCAAAGAGGTTCTATATAGAAGAGAGGCAAAACGTTACGTAATCTTTAGAAATTCCTCGTCTCGCATGTTTGGCCGGCCACAAATCCTATCTACCCCCGAAAACATAGAGTACCAAAAAACAATAGAAAGCAATGGCTACCTCCGCTTCTTCCACACTGTGGGTGCCGCTGCATGTACAATAATCGGTAGTGATAAAAATGGATGTTATGTGTTAGAGGTGCCAGGTGTAATAATAGTGCACGGATCATTGTGCTCAGATACTCTTTTTTTCATAATGCAATGCGCGCTTAGGTGAAAAGATGTTTCATGAGGCGGTTTATTTAAATCAAGACACTGACGTGTCATTTCATTCGTTGTGTGGCCCTGGGTAGGACCAAATTTTAACCACCCAATAGCAACCCAACATCCAACAACTGATATTTGCCGGTGTTTGTATCGAATGACATTATGTGTTGTATACACAGCACCAAAACAAATAATGTATTCCGTGCCAAATTCAAAATGTCAGCGCCCAGCACGGAAGAAGGGTTTTGAGATGGGCTTCACCCCTTGGACAGGACATTATTAAAAGTATCGGTTATTCAAATGCATTTATAGCCCATGGCAATTACTGCACGCCCAAACACCCGGAAATAAAAGCAAGGTTCTCGAATCAATCATTTTGTATAAACATGCTTTGAAGGCCCTTATTCGTGAATGGGTCTGCCATCAAAGTTTCCGAGTCAAAAGTTAATATCCCTGGACACAGTTTGTTGTCGTTTGTCCATAACAATCAGTGTAAATTGAATAAAAATCAAAAGAAAGAAATATGTTTTAAGTTGAAACCCGATATCTTGTTAGGTACAATGAAATAAGACCAACTTTTCATTCGTGCTTTTTTCGAAAAGCGTATTATGGGAATAATAAAAAAACGGGACATCTAGTTAAGGGACATACAGTAGCAGACATTAGTAACACATCCGGTGATTAGTAACTATAAAAACGTGATTCTAAAACACTTAAGTGCCTAAGGTGTTCACTCACGTGGTGCCTCCCCCCCTAGGAAACCACTCCCGATGGATTTTCAAATGAAACTTCATACCACCTTTGACGGGGCATAAGCAGGCCAAAGGTGCAATTATAAATGAGTCCAGTGATAGTATGGAACTGGGGCAAAAATCATTGTTTCGAAATGCGTCAAAATCGGTCAAAAAGTAAACTGATGTTTTAGCGACCCTGGCTTCACAGCATACACATTGCAAATCATTTTGATGTTTATATCTGCTCTTGAAGGACCATTTTACCTATAGTAACACAAACACTACCATTGTACATTATTGTATTTTTTGGGGTGCAGTCGTATTTGCATAGGTTTGTACCGCAATGGGCGCAGTCCGCTCGATGATGGAATCGCATTTTTCAGCACAAAAAGGGTTAATTATTTTGCTGATTATGTATAATTTTGTTTTCAGCATATGAACCTATATAAGCAGACACTATTCTGGCAACCGGTTTGCTATTTATTTTTAAAATCACACTCCCGTGCGTGACCAAGGGGGGGCGTTCCTAGGGACCCCAAGCTAATTATCTCATTAAGGGCTAGAAATTTTAGTAATTTTTTTATGGAAAGAATCGAATCGATAAGGTTCACAATTACAAAAAATTAGAGTTCGAAACTATTTTTCACGACTGAGAAATCGCAGAAAAACAAGGTGGGTACTAGGGACCCCCCCCCCAACAAACTGGCATGCAACATATTCAGAACAAAGTGAAATGGACCCTTACCGGAAATCACTTCCACAATTAAAAACCAATTTGGGTGCTACATCTGTAAAAAAGGGAAACGTTATTAAAATTATTGTTGTATAAGCTTCATTCTCAGCCAACACATAAATGCTGACATTACTGCAAGAATTACAATCTTGAAAAGCATACAGTCATAACAGCTCACAGACACATTGCTAGTGTATATGTGCTAATCCGGCTAATCACTTTCACTTGCCAGATCAATATTTTTTTTTCATTAATCCGTTTTTTTTTTCGATGTTATGATGCTCATATCGGTCCATTTATAGTATGCTTAGAGGGCACAATCAGTGTTTGTTATGTTATTTGTGTAAGGTTAAATGACCGCGTAGAAATATGTGCCATCGGGCCGTGTTCGGGCCGAACAGTTTTTGATTTGCGCCTTTGTATAAGGTCGTGGTGGCACAGCTGTGATTTTTGAGGGATGTAGTCCGATTGACCTCGTGTGCGAGAACTTCCCCAGAAACGACCAATAAAGGATGTGGGAGCCGTCTTTCATGGTAAGTCATTATATAGGATAGTTATACAAGTTCAACAGCTTTCAACGGAAAAAATAGGTGGTAACGAAAAAAAAAGGAAAAAAAATAGAAAAAATACCACCATGGCCGGCGCAATCGGACGCCAGTCGCCGGCGGATAATAGAAGGTTCCGGATAAATGGTGGCCGCCCCCACCACCCCCCCCCCCCACCCCCCCCCCCTGATAAACGGTTGGGAATGTATATTACTACAAACCTGAAGTAATGTCTGAGTCATGGGTAGAAGTAATTATAGTCCGGGGTACGCATAGTCCGGGAACAAAGGTGAACCAATAGGGCAACTCGATTCAGTTGACTTTCACGTACATGAGTTTCACGCTGTATCCGTGATCGTTTAGGAAGCCCCGGACTGTGCTCCCGCCGGACTATATCTGTTTCACACCGGTCTGAATGTCTTTTGAATTGTGTCACAAAACTGAGGGAAAGCGATGCTTATTGGTATGAATACAGACTATGAGACTCAAAGGGATTTTTTATTAATCAGGGGGAAGGAAATGTAAGGAAAATATAACGAAAAGTTTTGGTTAGTAAAATGTAGAAGGCAATTGCTATTGTATGACTGCGGGCAGGCGGTGAAGGTCATTATTCTCAGCAATTTGGTCAACAGCGACCACTTCTTGACGGCACACGATTTTGTTTAAGCGCAGGCATTATCAAAGTGCTAAAGATAGCGCGTGACTCTTC
>JAMKCH010047761.1:0-31970 GCA_023653785.1 Ophioderma brevispina
ACCACCATCACCACTCACTCCATCACATTTTCCTGATAATTTTTAAAAAAAAAAAACCAGCGGGGGGGGGCCCCCCAGCATGCCACCGGAGGAGCCCCTAGGGCTGAACCCCAGGCGAGCCCGCGGAGGTGATGACGAGAGGAGACAGCCCGAAGCCACCACATCAGCGCTTCGCGAAGTAGCCGAAGCTACCTCCCCTTCGGTTTAGGAGCACACCAGCAGCAAGCGGCTGCCTTGAAGAAAACCCCGGACCGGAGGCCGATCACCACCCCCCCTCCCGGTGAACGCAACCCACCCCGGCGGGTCCCATGTTCAATGGTTGCCCCTTGAACATCCGAAAGTCCAAGACAGAAAGAGGCGCACCAGTCGGTGCGGGAACATGTCCTGTGCTCGCCACCCAAAGGGGATGGGGATCCGCAGTCATGCAATGGAAAAAGGAGCGGGTGACAGCGAACGCAATTATGCGCCATGACGAGGTGAGCGTGAGTTGCTAGATGGAATAGCGTGCGCAAAAAAACCCGTACAGAAAAATCAAAAGCGTGCCGTGGAGGGTCTCCCGGTAAGCAACGTTTCAGGACACAAAAACCAACTCGGTAACTGAGTAACGAACGGTAAAGAAATTTTCCACAACACAGTTTTCACATATTTTATTAACGACTTAACCACAAGCATTATAATAAAATATAAACACATAACCATGAAAATTTTTAGCGAGCAAGCCCGCTACAAGTAAACATAACAAACTCACACATATAATCAAAGGCAGTCAAAGCAGCAACACGTGATCAATTGGCTGCCTTTGTTTACACTATTTCCCTCTACACAGATCACATGACAGCAATGGCGGCAAAAAAGGATACCAAAAAAGCGATCTCGACGGCGTAAAAGAGTTTCTCTTCTTCTCCGGTATAGATTGGCTGCGGTAGTGAGTGGGGCTGGGGCGCAAGGTGGGGGGGGGGGGGGGGGAGGAGGGAAAGAGGGGGGAGGGGGAAATTAAAAAAAAACTTTCCATTTTTTTTTTTTTTTATTCCGTCCGAATGAGCACTATAAATCCAGTATATAATCAGTATATAATCCAGATAGCTATGGCTATAGTAGAGGAGTATTCCGTATCAGACGACAACTAGTCCAGTATCAAAATCTCAGTTATAATTTTGGACTGATCTATAATGACAGAGGCTGCGGTAACACGCGCCCATTTGGTAAGGCGGCCAAAAACGGAATTGAGGAAGGAGCTAAGGTCGACAGGGTGTGACCTGGGGTCACTGGTCGAGACCATTTCTCTTTTAGGGGTTTAATTATTGGTAATTGGGGCATTCCACTTCTAGAAGGGAAATGCATATGTTTCAGTCAACAGTGGGTGTAAAGGAAATCAAAGTTGTTTTTGTTTTTTTTCAAGTGTAATGATTTCGGTCTTCTAGGACT
The DNA here is from genome assembly GCA_023653785.1 of Ophioderma brevispina. NCBI lineage: Eukaryota > Metazoa > Echinodermata > Ophiuroidea > Amphilepidida > Ophiodermatidae > Ophioderma > Ophioderma brevispina. Next base: position 1,426 of record JAMKCH010047761.1, read on the forward strand.
GCCCTGATGCACAGGCCTCGAAAATTAAAGACTTTCGAGAGGGTGCGGTAACTCAGATTTTTTTTGCTTTTTTTTGTACCACTTCAAAGGAGTTGAGGTATACTGCGCCTGCCGGGGATGGCGGGAGGTCATACCATTTTAGGGGGGGGCTGGGGAGGGTCGATACTCAATTTTTTTAGGTTGGAGAAACTTAGGATTATTTTCTGTTCTTACACAGGGGGTCCTATCATTTTTTTGGGTAGTGGTAAGGAGGGACCTTACCATTTCTGGGGGGAAGAAGCATACATTGTTGCCCATATATTTTTGAGTGGAAGTGGGTGGTGACGTTTTAGGCTGAGGGGGCTATCAAATTGAGAAATCAACACCGTTGTTACTGATATAAATTTGCTCCAATGCTTTAGGGCATTGGGCTATCCAAATTTTGGTTTGAGTTAGTTCATGTGTGTTTGGGCTCTTTGGCATTAATTTATGTTCTTAATTTAAAATTAAGGAACTTCTTACAATGAGAGGCTCTTAAAAATGAGACATTCCAATCAACATTGAGTTGCCGCTTTAATGGTAATTATGGCAGTTTTTAAACGACACAATTAGGTCACGGAAAAATTGCACTGCGGGGACTTTGATCGCGTTAAAAATTGTCACTCTTGGAAATCATTTCACCCTGGAAATTGGTCCCAAGAGTGAAAGCATATGGAAAAAAATCTCTAAAAGAAATGCTGGCGTCAAGCAAGCATGTCAAAAGGCTAGGCGTTACAGTGTCAGCCGGGAATGAAGTATGAAAACCCTTTAAGTGTTTACCCATTTGTACACCTACTGTCATCAGCATTGGACTACTAACTCCCCCGTTTCCGGATGCTAGCACAGTAGTAGCGTCGCTCTCAACCACGCTTGGCTATGCTCTATTTGCGATTTCCACTGGCCAACCAAAAACTTCAAAAGTACAAGTGCGCAGTAGCAATGCGATTGTACAACTTTGACAAGACGACTGAAGTCGCAAGGTGGTGGCAAAGCTCGGCGTCGCGAAAGACTTCATGGGCCTCCTCTATCGTTGGAGAGCTGTCGGGACCAGTGGATGGCACCTGCTGCTACAGGTGGGGCATTTCTCATCAATGGAGGCTCATCCTAAAGAGCTCAAAGAATGTCAATTTTGTAAGCGTTGTCCACTAAGCTTAAGGTGAATAGGCTTTCAATAAATGTAGCAAAATGATGATTGATTGGGATACAAACATTTCTGATGCAATTTTATGAGTAGTCAGTGATGAGAAAACAATCCCAACACAATATTTCCCACTGTGCGACATTTGAGTGATGCAAGATCAGCATGCAGAGTGGATGCAAAATCAGCATGCAGAGTTATTGACAAGTGTAAAACATCCTAGAGACAGGGGCCCGAAATGCACAGGGAGAGTCATGTGTGAGGCAATTGCTAATCAAAAATGAACACTCATGTAGGCACAAAATTGTCTGACCAGGTCAGGGGGGACACACCGATGGTATGCCATTCTCGGCTATGGGCCTGGCACCCAAGGGTTCCCCAGTTCAAATCCCCACCAAAAATTATACGTCTCTTGCTTCTACTATACTACTCCCGTCTTTCCCGGTAAATAGGGTTCGTGAATGAATGAGCATCACTACCTTGAACAATGAAAGCATGCAGATATCTCTGCCACTGGGGAGGGAGTAAAAAGTTACATACACTGTTTCAGGTACAAAAATGGCACTGGGAGCACAAATCGGGGGGGTGGGGGCACATGCTTGGTGATTCATCACAAACACACAACCGTGATGATAATTCCTATGACAACCTTTGAATGTTGTGTACTCTTGACACCAGACAACGTAGCCTGATTCTGTTCTTATGAGGAATAAGGGGGGTGGGGGGGGTATAATTTGTGTTTATTATGTCTACTTTACACTTAAATGTCTTTCATATATCTCTTAAACCTCCTCCAGATCAGCTCATACCAGGTAGAAGTGTCCTACACACTTGTCTGCTAGGGATCGTTCTTCTTATTGTGTTTATTTTACTTATGCTTTTCATAGAGCTCTTTAACCTCCTCCAGATCGGCCTCATACCAGTGAAAGTTTCTTACATACTTGTCTGATAGGATCTCTTGCTTATTTGTGTTTATTTTAGCCTTATGCCTTTCAAATAGATCTCTTTAACCTCCTCCAGATCGGCCTCATACCAGGTGAAAGTGTCTACACACTTGTGGTGGGGGGTGTCTTGGATCTCTTCGTTATTTGTGTTTATTTACCTGATGTCTTTCATATCTCTTTACCTCCCCCAGATCACGCCTTCGGGGCCCAGGTGAAGTGTCTAACATACTTGTCTGATATGGATCTTCTATTTGTGTATTGATTTACCTTAATGCTTTCATAGATCTCTTTTAACCCTCCTCCAGTATCAGCGCTCATACCCCGGTGACAGTGTCTACACTTGTCTGATATGGATCTCTTCTATGTTGTGTTTATATTTACCTTTGTCTTTCATAGAGTCGTCTTTACACCTCCTCCAGATTCAGGCCTCATATACCAGGTGAAGTAATCTACAATACTTGTCTGAAATGGATCTCTTCACGCGGTTGTCTGTGCATGACTGGGGTGAACCTGCAAGTAACAATAATTAACAGTACAATGTGGTGCTCACTTATTGCATGTGCACTAAATCTTAACAGTAACATTAACATTTATAAAAGCGTGCTACAATAAAGCTGACAGTGCAGATGCTTAACTGGATAAGTTTTATAAAGCCACTAGAGTATGAACTAGCGTGTGGGGTTTCCTCTGCCGATCGATGGCCGATTTTTTTTAAATATCGGCCTATCCAGCTGATCTCTACGATTTGCCCCATATCATTTAGATCGGCACCGAGTTCAAATTCTAAACTTCGGATTGGCGACGATGAGTATAATCAACAACGTCTGTTCGTTCCACGTTTGCTTTATGTTCCGACGAGGAATTTCGGAGGAAAGGTAATTACCTTTGTTGAGCACCTCTGTCTATTGTTTCTAACTTAAAAACTGAAAATACCCATTATACTAACTGCTTGACTTTCATTCATTTAGTAAACAGATCGGCTGAAATCGCAGCCTCTAACATATTTTTGCAGATCCGCTGTGGTGGTTTGGCCCGGATTTTTGGGGGGGCAAAATCGGCCCCCATCCGATGTCCGATACAAATCTTGGTTAATCTCTCTCTATAAGCCACCTTTTCAAAATCCTAAGCGTGTCTGTTTTCTGCGGTGCGGGGGGTAGGGAGGGCTATTGTAAATAAGTACAAATCTGTTCTTGTACACAGCAGATTTCAAACATGGGGGTACCGTCCCTGAGGTACATCCAATAGACTTGCGTACTTACACCAGACATACCACAAACTCATATTATTCAAAACCCAATTATGTTTTATAAATCATCTAACTGAAGCGCCTGAATTTCCTTTCCAATTTGATGGAAATATATGCATTTTCCTTCTGAGAATAGAAATGCCCAACATACCATTTTTAAGAGCAAGCACCCCCTAAAAGAGAGAATGACTCGACAATGAACCAGTCACCCCCCCTTCGACCATCACTCTCCCCAATTTCCGTTTGGCCCATAGCCACAGGGGGGGCTTGACGCACACATCCCATTAATCATGCTGTGTGGCGGGCCTGGAAGCGGGAATGGTAACATTGGAAAGGAAATCAGGCTTCAGTTGTAGATGATTTATAAAAGCATAATGTGTTTTTGAATAAATCATACACTGAACTGATTTCAGCTTTACACCAATGTTGACTGAAATATATGGCAATTAAACCACCGTTGAATGAATAATGTCAATCACACCAGACTATCACACTCAGTCGTAAGTGAGTGGAGCATGAATACTGCCGAGAAAGGCGATAGGATGCAGTCAAAGGCTGGGAGAAGGCCTGAATCAAACGCCAGAGCAAAACACACATGGACTCGTAGATTCCAAAGTCAGGAAACCAATAACTCACCTAGACAGTGGGGTACACCAAGGGTGAGTAAGAGGACCTCAGACTTTATAAAGTGTATAAATGACCTAGTCCAGGATTTTTTTTGAGAAGAGCCAAGCCGAGAAACCCTCAGAGAAAAACCACGCCTAGACTAGTGCGAAAGGAAGAGCTCTGAAGGAGACTGGGGAGTGTGCGACTGGAGCCTTGGACAAAAGGCCATAAGCCGTCCCCGCGTCAAAGTTGGGCAGAGAACCAGGCTTCACGGCCTTGCAAACAACTGAAGGCGTTCGAGGGGGGAGCCGAGAAGCTGCAATGGTACCCGCGTAGAGGACGCGGGGCAAAGAAGCGCTAACCCCAAAAAAACAGGGAGCGGGCCCCGCCTAGGAAGAGGGGGTCCGCTCAGTGATAGCCGACAGATGGAACCCACGGGGAAGGCCCGGTGGAGATTAAATTGGAGAGACGAAAGGAAGGCAAAGGCCCCAGCCCCGACTAAGGGCTGAAGATACGTCCGACCCTGACCCGGAAGAACCTACAAGGAGAAGGAAATCCCGAGCTAATTCAGCTGGGAATGGTAGGAGACTCGAAAGATTAATAAAGGCGAAGACTATAGCGACGCCGCACCCAAAAAAGGATCATTTGGGGCTTCGCCAAGAGAACTCACCACCGATAAACCCAGATCCCCAAGAGGGAGCTAGCTTTCGGGTCCAGGAACAAACGCCTTAAGGAGTCCAAAGGAACGAGCCAACTTCACCGAAGGACGACCAAACAACCCTAACTGGTGGGAGGGCTGAGCTAGAGCCAGCCGACCGAAAGAGCCGAACAACGGAAACGCGTCGGATACATCTAACAAAGCCTCAAAAATTAGCGAAAAGGGTCCCCACCATCATGCTTGTCACACATCCAGGGGTAGGGAGGGACGATTCAGGCCTCGAGCTCGGAGGAAGACAGAACCACCGATGAAAGAACGAGGCAGGACCCTCCTCCGCAAAATCGGTGGAGCCCCCGCGGCCCAGAACCGGGCAACCGAAGAGGCAGTCAAAAGGCCTAGATTATAATAAACTAGCACTCCCCCAATCGTGCCAGCTCTGTCAATTCCTGGCCCAAGTAGACAAAGTCGGTAAACCACCGAGAAGTCTACCAAGAGGGGAGAACCCAGATGGTTAGCTCTGCAGAACAACGAGTCGAGCGGCGGCGAAAGGCGACCCGAGCCGATGAGCTCGCTAAACCGTGCTCGGGGGGGGAGCCCGATCATAACCAAACCAGTGAGCGCTGTCATCGATAGCGGTGACAAGTCGTAAAGGACAGAAATTACCGTAAATGGCGGGAAGCTGGGGGTCTGGGACCAAACGACAAACGGTTCGAGGGAGGCAAACAAAGAATCCACTTAGGTAGCCTAAAACGTCGCGGGTCTACGGGCAAAGGATGCCACCAAGAAGAGGCCTGTGGACAGCACAGCGTCTTCGACACAATATCTCAAATCTCCCGAGGAGAGAGTGAAGAGAGCCACCTGAGAGGTGCTACCACCCGAACGGGGTGTGGCGAGAGTATACCGGAATAAGTATCACCCTGACGGCTCGAGAAAAAGGGAGTAACTATCAACTCGCCAAACCAAACTCGAGACGTCATAAATAATAAGTGAACTCACACACACAACGGGGTTACGCCCCACAGACCTTCCGCCCGGACGAGAAGCTCCCACCGACTAAAGATCAAGTTCACAGACTCAAATAGGGGATAAAATCCCCAGTCGGAAGTGGGCAGAGGGGGCGGGGGGGGGGGCACCATGTCAATAGTCCCAGGTCGTAAAGACAGGAACAGCAACCGAACGTGCCCCCAGGACCCCGATGGTATCGTGGAAAGCACAAAATCCCAGTCGCACACTGCGGGAAGACAAGACCAATCCAACTGCCAGGAACAACTGTGAAAGCCGCCAGTGAAGGCGATACTAATTCGAGCAAACCCACCCAACAAAGGAATACCCCTTCGCGGGAATTCCCCCCTCTAGGTAGCCAGTTGAGACAGACGGCCGGTGGCAACGAGAACCCCAAGTGAAGAGATCGAGGAACAACGGAAGCCTGAAACCGCTGGAGGAGGAGGGTGGGAACCCCAAATACAGACCGCCGAACGAATCGGGATCCACACCGCCGGGGTGCCCTAGGCCGTGCGGGAACCGCTAGGCCCCCAGAGACGACCCCACGCTAGGAAGTGCCCGGAGCGAGCCCCAACGCTAGGCCGGAACAGCAAGGCCCTACGCTAAGGGGGGGGGGGGGGGGCCCTTCCGACTAGCCCAAAAGGGGCATAGTCTTCGAGCCGACCTCAAAACCCTTGTCGCAGGGTCCCCCCGAGGGGAGACAGCGGACCGGGGTAGTCAGCTGGGAGCCAAAGGAGATGTGCAAGACTGTCAACTCCAGCCCCTAACTCCCCCGAACAAACGGGGAGAAGGGATCACACGGTCAAGACAAAAGACCGACCGCAACATGTAGGGGTGGGCGGAGTCCCAATTCGAAAGGGGTCCAAAAACCTCAAGGCTAGGAGGTGTAGGCCGGGATCACGGGTAGGTTGGCAACAGCAGCCAAACCACGCAGACGCGCAGGACGAAACCCGACCCAGAGGGGTGCCGAGGGCATCCACCTGGGTGGGAGCCAAGCCCCAATGAAGGAACCGCTAGCTCAGCGTCAAAACTGAAATGCCCAAAGCCCGATACCGGACAAGAGCAGGCTAGGCCCCGAGGCACCAGCCGGCATGTAGGCCTAGTTCTCGCGCCGCGACAAACTTGAGGACAGAGAGCCAAGGGAGAACAGCCAAGACGTGATGATCAGGTCCCCAACGGGGTGTAAGGCAAGGGAAGAAGGAACTAGAGCCCCTACCGGCCGCCTAGCCGCCCAGGTGAAGCCCCTTGATGGGCCGCTAGACGCAGCTAGGCTAGCCCGCCTCATACCCCCCGAGGGGCAAGGTCAATAACAACACCAGCAGCAGAGGCATCAGCCTAGGCCCAGCCAGGCCCGACGATGGGCCCCGCCCATCTTGCGTGGGGTGAGCTATGAACCGAGGGCCAGCTAAAAACCACCACCCCGACTTGAGAGAGGGAGGGTCCTAAGTCTAGAAGCAAGCTAACATGAAAGCCCAACCTAGCCAAGAGGCCGAAGTTCAAAAGAAATCGCCAAGGCTATAGGCATGCGACGCTCGGGGGGGCCAAGGAAATCAGGGGCTAAAGACCCAAAGACACATCAAGCCAGGCTAGAAACACGGTCTAGACCCAAGGGGGAACAGAGAATAACGCCAGACGGCAACTTTCACTAGGCCCGACTCGGTAGCGGCGCTAGGCCCCCCTCTATCCCCGAGAGAGTGGAGCGCGCAGCTCGCATCATAGCCAGAGTCCACACGTCCCCGAGGGATACAGCGGACCAGGCTAGGTAGTCCGTAAGCCCAACAGCCAGAGCCTAGAGCCCGGACAACCAAGGCCTATGGCCCAGCGCCTAACTGGCAGAGACCAGAGGCTCATTCCCCGATGGTGCACACGGCACGGGCCCCTACTAGCACCACCCACAACGAAGGAGCTAGGCAATAACCGGGCAAGCACAGTCAGGAGAGCCCCGCCAAAGCGAGGCAGGCGACCGGGGAAGCGCCGGCGACCCGAGCTGAAAGCCCATGGGAGGCCGTGAGCCGAGTGCATAAGGTCTAAGGTCCGGACTCGACGAGCTGCAAGCTCGGTAGCACGGCGGATGGCGCCCAGCCCAGGCCAAGGCGGGCTAGGCCCACCACAGGCAGGGCAGGAAGCACCCCCCGTAGGGGGCCCTGCATGCCAAAGCTAGAGCAATACGTCAGAGAATTAACTCAGTTAAACCCCGGGACTACCCAAGGCTAGAGGGCTTTCACACCAGGCAAGGCAACATGCCAGCCATGGGTGAAGCCACTCAGCAGGCCGCCCCGTAGGTGAGCCCCGCCAAAGAGCATACTTGAGTAATCCAAGAAACACCGAGACCCTACAGCATTCCCTGACGGGATGCCCAAGAGCCAAGGTGGCGCGACGTCCCCGCAAGGGAGACAGGTCGTGGCGCCAAGAGTTGAAAAGTCAACACCAGGGAATGTGGAAAGACAACACCCAAGCAACCGCCCCCGTAAGAGGAGACCGGATGCCTGTGGTTAAAGCGCGGAAATCCACGCCAACGCCGGCGGATAAACTGGCCACCCGAAATCAACGCCGATGACTGCGGATAAACGGCCACCCTGCCGCCCAAGTGCACGCCCTGAAGGTCATGCTGCAGCCGCAGCTGCACGAGCCCACCCGATGGAGGCAAGCCCCGAAGGCTACCCCATGAGGGCGCCGAAACGGAATCACCCACGGGGTGTACCGTACAGCTGAACCGTAGCGGGAACTAGGCGCTGGCCGACCGCACCAGAACGCACACGAACCGCCGCGGGAGCGGGGGCCAACCCCGGCGAAGCGATGCGCGCCCCACCTATCCTGTTAAGGCCTGGTAAAGCAACGCACACAGCCAGATTAAACCCGCGGGGGGCTACAGGCTAGCCATGCGGGTGTGTGGTGCCGTAACGGAAACACCCATGGGATGTACCAGTAACAGCGGAACCGTAGCGGGAACTAGCGCTGCCGAGACCGGCACCAGGTCACGCACACGAACCCCCGTGAGCGGGGGCCAACCCGCCGAAGCGCTGCGCGCCCCAGTGAAGCCAGTGAAGGCCTGGTGAAGCATGGAGCACGAGCCAATTACCCCCGGCGGGCTAGCGCACCAAGCATGGTGTGCCGAAACGGCTGAACGGCGTAGCAGTACTGCGCTGGCGACACCGCACACAGTAACCGCGCAACGGTACCGGGGGGGGGGGGGGGGGGGGCCGACCACGCGTAGCGTTGCCACCTGGCTAAGCTCCCGGACGCTCGCGCCCACCTAGCCCCCGTGAAGGCCCGGTGGAGCATGCAGCACGAGCCAAATTGACACCGAAGGGAGGGGTCCGGGAGGGGGGGGGGAGGGGGGGGGATCAGAGGGGGGGGGGGCGTTGCTGCGGCTGCCATCTTGGAGCAGTGGATGCATAATCGACACACCCCGGCGCTCGAGAAACCACCGGTCGTCTGGACGAATCAAGCCCCGATACCGGTACCACGGCAGCGAGGTCGCAGAGTCCGAGACTCATAAACCACGAGCGCCGGGTGTCGGTACTGAGCGATGACAGCTCGGATAAACCCGGGGAATCACCATAGCGCCACAGGACCGCTACGGCTGACGGACTGCAAGCCGCCAATCCCACAGTGACAGGGCATAGCAGAGCCACGCCAGCCTCAACATAAAGCAACGAGCCTATCAGGCGAGCCAGCCGCCGGGCAGCGGTCTAGCAGGATCAAGCAGCCCCCCCGAAGGAGGCGGCCTACTAGCACGCTAGGAGCCACCGGGCTGCTATAGAGGCCGATGTCTGCGCCGCCAAATCCCCACTAGGGAAAAAGCAGAGCAGACCGCGCTAGCCTGCCCCGGAGAATCGCCTAGTCAGACCAGGCGAGCCGGCGGCCGGTAGCGAGGTAACGGCGTACTCCCGAGAGAGAAACGCCCTACTAACACGCCATAAGTAGCCAAGCTACAACAAAGGTCTTTTAGTGGGCCCCCAAAGCGGGGGGGCCGCCTTGGAAGAACCCTCGACGTGAGTCCCGAACACCAACCCCCCCTTTTTCCTAAGCGAAACATGACAGGGAAACTGTGTCAAATGGCGAACCATTGAAACTGAGAGGCAACCGCAAGGAACGAGCAACCAAACGGAGCAACAGCGGAAGCGAGACCCGAAATGAACGCACAGAGAAAAGGGGTCGGGGGCGGCGCGGGGTGAAGCGAGGCCAAGCATGGCGCGGCGTGTCGCGGTGGAACTAAAACAAACAAAGAAAACAAAGGCCGTGCCCTCGGTAAAGAAACCCGGCCCCCAACGCGGAGACAAAGAAACCGCCGCGGTAACAAAGTCACAAACACGGTAGTTGTGTGTGTGAATGTTCCAAAGTCAGTTTTCACTGTCCGGGTTTTATTAAATACAACAAGCATAAGACTAATAAGGCGACACCACTCACCCAATAGAACTGTTTGATAGTAAGATAACTACAATAAACAGAAACAGGCTTCCCAAGAAGCAAGGCCCAATCAAAGCAAAGCAACTGCAACACGTCGGCAATGGCTGGCCTTCGTTACACTTTTTACCCCCACCGCTGTACTATCACATATCCATTACCCGCCATCGGCGTAAAAAAGTGTTGGAGGGCGAGCAATAAAAGCTCGGGGGGGGGGGGGGGTGGGGGCCGACGGGTGTAAAAAGTCGCCGTTTATTCCGTCCAAAGTGTGTGCTGTGGTGTGTGGAAATCCGTATATATCCAGTAATTATATCCGAAGTATTGGTATAGTAAGTAGGATATTCCGTATTGGCGGACGACAACATTCCAGTATCAAATATCTCAGATAATTTGTGGCTGCAAACACACAGTCTTCGTGGTCCATCGCTTCCGTTTTGTATGGCTGCCAAAACGGATTGAGGAAGAGTGAATGCTCGACATGGGTGACCTGGGGTCACTGGGGGGTCGAGGTCCATTCTCCTCTTTTAGGGGTGCTAAAGGGTATTTTGGGGCATGTCACTTCCTCAGAAGAAATGCAATATATTTCCGTCACCATTGGTGTAAAGGAAATCAGTCAGTGTAATGATTTTATTCTACAGTTAATAGAGAAGATCCCCAAACTGGCCGCAATTTATTGTCCTTAACTAACCGCACACCTTGGTTCCTTCAAATTGTTCCAAAATGGCATTTCGCACCTTTTCAGGATATAGAATCGTTTGTCCACACGGATTGCTTGAATATCAGCAGGATGGCCTATCAAGGCCCCTCTAGCATAAACATCGTATTTATGCACACAGCATTGCTGTTTTTTTGCATGTTCTTTGACACAAGGAACTTGATGGCCCCCAAATACATGATTTCTTTGTTGCAAGCTTTTGTAGTCACCCACACATACACCTTTGGCGTTCTCTTTCTGTGGTTTATCCTTCGTTTATTTTCTGTGGGTTTATTCAATCACTTTGGTACAGACCTGACAAAACTCAGTACCCCTCTAGTGGGTGTGCACTAACAGCCCACTCGGCCCCAGGGTTTGCCACAAATAACTCGACATAATTTTCCCTCAGGGCTTCTCACTTTTGGTTTGGAAAGGATGTGCGCCGGGTGGTTAGTGTTGAACCACTACCACCCTGAAATATACCCAATGAAACAATTTGCTCCCCATTCTTATACATAACGTTGTTGAACCACCCATCTTTATACTGTGACATACTTAAACTACCTACAACCCTCCTATATACCTGTGCTAATGACAACTTGTGAGTTATGAATAATCAAAGCATTCTGGTTTAAAATGGTCAAAACTTTAAAATTTAAAAAAAAAAAAAAAAAAAACAAAACTGTTTAAAATGCATTTTTTGAGTCCATTGCTGGGGATCTGACAGCACTTCTTTTTCACGGTCACTTGTGGTTTGGGGCAAATGCTTATGTTATACACGATGTGACCCCCTGGGAAAATATATTTGTAGCAATATGCAAACCTTATATATATAACCAAAGATTCAAGGAAAAAGGACTGATCAATTACCAAAGTGGTGGTAATGATTCCACACATCCAAACAGGACCCCCCGTAAAAAAGTACCATTATCATGAATACAGATTGCAAGCATTAATTGTTACTCCATCGGGGGGGTGGGGGGGGTGCTAGGTGGGGACAGAGGTATAAATCATAAAATTCCTCTGTCTGTACACAATTTTTCCAGACATGTGTGTGGGACTTTAGGCTGGTATTCTGAAAAGGAGTCTAACTTTAACTGGTTTTTAAACCAAGGTTCGTCCTACACGAGATGGGACCTTTTTTTCCCTTTCAAAATCTGTTAAAGTTATATGTAACAGGTGAGAAAATTCTCATTGGATGGGGCCATTCTGGCCCATCCCGAGGAATTTTCTTGCCCGTTAAGCACATTTTTTTAGAGTATGCAGTCTAAAGTTCGACTCCCGTTCAGCATACCACTTTAGGTATTTGTAATCAAACAGAATTGCCATGACAAGGTTCATTCACAAGTATCGCAGCTGCATTACGCTTGTACTGATAGCCAGAGCCCTCGTGAGTTTCATTGTTGCGTAGGGACACTGCTTGAATAGTAGCCATAGGTAGGTTTCTTTTTCACACCAACGTACCCAGGATTTTTTCCCCAAAAATCGTTTGTTTAAAAGGGCTTCACCAAATTTCTCCTTAACCTGTTGAAATTGGATGACATACATGTATGAAGGTGTTAATCATGAAAGTGCAATTGGTACAAGACTTATGCTCAGTACGATTGTTTTGGTAATTGTACGAAAATGCATCTTTTAATGTAGGAGTTAAAAGTCAAGCCTCAAAAACAATATAACATCAAGAAATGTATGCACCACCACTGAATATGCAAGTTTTCCAGATTGCCGTATCTTGTTATAGCTTATTACCAGGTACGATTTTTTTTCAAATATTTGAGGAATCTGCTTAACAAAGTACAGAAAAGCTCTTGAATGGGGGGGGGGAGTGGTCTTCTTTTATTGAAATCCTTTGTCAACCAAATGCTATCTGAACCGGGCAAAGTTCATTATATCATGATAATAGACTGTTATTCTGCGTAGAAGAAGTCTATGGTAAAATGTGTGTTTGAAGTCCAGACTCCCTTTTGATAATTACCAGCCCATAGACTTCAACACTACTAAGCACTGTACAGTTATTAGTGCCGACATACAAATATATGAGGCTGGACAATTGCGCACATTTCGCACTTTGCTGCAAATACCTAATCGTCGATCGCAGACCGGTCCAACCATTTATTTACAATCACGGTTGGTGTGAATGGTTATCAATCCAAGTCAAATAGGGTTAGAAAGTCGAGGTCAAAAGATTTTTTTCAAGAATTAAAACACTGAGGATCTAAGCCTTTTTAATGATCAGGCCCAGAGGAAAATTTCCCCAGTTCCATGTTCATTGGTAAATGGGGGGCATAAAATCATTGATGGGGGGTGTGTGGATATTATCATCTGAGTCAAAGTGAATTCTTCATTGATCAGACATACCAATGACAATTGCAAAAAACTCATTTTTTTTGTCTTCTTATTTAAAGTAATTGCACAGCAAAGGTGGTTTGTGTCGTAACACATCATTTTTTGTAGCAGATTGCATGATGGAAATGTTGGGAAAAGGTGAACTCTGTATAAGCGATGTTTTTTCTGAGAATTGGGTGTATTTAATCACTGCTGGCGTTTTTGGCTTGTGCTACCAGGCCCTTGGTGCGAGTTCTTTCTTTTGCAATCATTGAAAGATAACATTAGTAGAGGGGGATCTTGTCAGCAGGCTTGTGTTTGGAACCCTTCACCTTTAACTGAAAATCTTCCTCATTGAACCTTGCGAAGGGTGCTAGTGAGCCACCGTAAAGGATGTTTAGGTAGAATAAATGGACTGTGGTTAAGGGACTCGGCATCACAGAATCTTTGCCCATACTATTTTTCTAGCCTTACCTTTCCCTCTACATCCAGCATGAATTGTCTGTGGTGATATCTCTGATAGCATTCCCTTCATGGTTTCAATGTGATCCTTGACCGACGCACGCTATGCTTGGACCCTCAATAGTGTCCTTCTCGATTCTGTAAAGCCTCCCTTAATGCTAGGCAAATAAAGAATTAGTTAGTCAGTAAAGTCAGATTCATATAGGGTACAACTTAACACATATTTGATCAAAGAGAATAATTCTAATGCTCACATTGTTCGGTTGACCAACACGCCTAAGCTTTGAATTGCTCAGGTTAAGTTTAGGGTCATACGATGGCGGCACGCCTCATTCAATCCGCACTCTTGCACACTATCAAAAGAGATTACAGCAATTACTTGCATTGTGCTGCAACACAATGCAGTACTGCAACTAAATTAAAATTATTTTAACTGATGATGCATCAAGATGCAGTGGGGCGCAGTATGCCAATTTTACTGCATCTATTGGTATTGAACCTGGTGAGCATCTCCCACCTGGAGCTGACTCCTCATGGGCTGAATGGCGATGCCTCAACAGATTGAGAACCAGAATTGGCCAATCTAAGGTTTCCTTGCAGAAGTGGGGCTACCTGGAAGCAGATCGAACATCTCTTGGTCTGCTCACTGCTGGAGCAACAATGCACAGATAAGGACATTGCAGAATTCAGTGAAGCAGCCAGACGTTGTACCCATCTCTGGCTAGATCATATTTGAGAACCACTGTGTTTGGACAAGATAAGGCGACGACTGCAATTCTTTGCAAGTTTACTGCAACGTACTGCAACCTGTGACCTGCAGCGACCTGGATTGACTGCGGTAAATCGATTGCTTCATTACAACATCCCTTGTGGCTAAAGCCAAGATGATATAAAAGAACTAACCTCCAGCAATGGAAGGCGTCTTGGAAGTCTTGCCAGTAAGAGCTCCTCTGGAAAGTGCCCTCTGTCTGCTGCCACCACCCAGCGAGCTGATGGAAGGGAAGTGGGTGAGTGTGTGGGCACCGCCCAGATTATCACGCAGCGTTCGTACCATGTCCCTGTATGTGCTCTGTGGGCGAGAAATGATAAGTTTGCTATATAAACTTACATTCATTTCAGTTATATTACTTTTATTTTGAAAGAAATCTGGCAAGCTAATTTGATTTCCGGCATTTCTTACAGTAACCTAAGACATGATAGCTAACAAGCCAATTTAATTTACAGTTTATATGTTATAGCATAAATTAAAATCAAGCCAGCATTTGCCCTTCCGGTCTACGTGAGGTTTCTGTCCATGCTGAGCTGGCCTTAGACCACCTGCATAATCATTTGACAGATGTACTTTCACGTCCCAGCATTTCTTCCAATAACCTAAGACATGGTAGCAAATGAGCCTATTTAATACACAGTTTAGCATCAAAACAGCAAAACCAATCCAACTGAAACTTCAAAATTTATCACCTTTGGAAAACCATCCTTAAAATTGAACAGAAAATTGGTTCATTGAATTTTCAAAGTCATTTCTTCCTCAGGAACAAGGACTTTTAGATAATTCCTTAGCATCAAACTAACTTCCACATGACAATGTTCCCTCAATGCTGAAAGTCATTTCAATGGAATGGAACTCCCAGTCAGCAACTTTCTGTACCCCTGAATTTCACACATCTAAACACTTACATAAAGATGAAGACAGGCCTTCAGTCTTCCAAACAGAGACCCATCCTCTGGCTCTTTACCATCTTTACCCTTGCCCTTCCTTGCAACAGCCTTGGTCCTCCCATGGGCATCAGTGGTTGTGACCCGTGTTTCTATCTCTGTGTAGAATTTGGGCCACAGCAAGTCCTCCTGCTGGGGGCCGTAGGTTTCTGCAAGGATGTAATCTTTACAGGCATTCACTAGTTGGTTTGTGACCTGCAGAAATGATGTATACAGTGGGAAATCTTGTATTCAACTTTCATAAAATATACCTGGTATGGCTACTTTATAATGCCTTTCAGTAACACAACCTTTCACTTACATAATTGTCTGAAATGAAAAGGGTGTTGTGATGGTAAATTGCAACTTCATCCGTGAATTATTTGGTTTAATTGCCACTTTGTTCGGTGAGGCTAGGATTTGAGGTTTAGAGTTAGGATTAGGGAAAGAGATTACAGTTAGGGTTAGGGTTTAGGATTAGGTTCAAGGTCTAGGTTAGGGTTAATTTTAAATGGTGCTATTACACAAAGTGGCAAATAGATGAAATGGGAATACACAAAATGGCAATTAACTGTTGTGACTAGTGGGGAGAAATCTTGCAGTTTTATACTAAGTCAATGTATGTAAATGTATTGATCTGTATATCAGCTATTGATAGGTATTGATCTGTACATCAGCTAATGATTAAAAACAGAATACCGCTCTCCTCCATGGTTCACTTGGAATTGGGCAAATGAATCATGAAAGCATCCCATCCTTTGGAGGGGACTTTGAAGCCATTGGTCCTGTATACAGAGAGTCACAACTGTACATGAGCATTGCAGCCAGTTTTCGAATAAGAGTAGGCGTGAAAAATTGACTGTTCCCAAACTGCCCCCCCAGCCTCAAACGCCGACATGTTAGAGGCGTCCGTATCATGGATACACACGGTCCAAGCCCAGATTACTTCAGTTGAGTAAACTCCTGACACCACAGCAAGCCATACCCATGACTTGTGGATATCGCAACAATTAACAAATGGGTATGACTTAAAACTATGGGGAGAGCAGAATTCTACGTAATCAATGGTTCCTTACAAAGTAATCCAGAGGCTTGTAAATGTTTAAATCCCAATAATACCACGCCAGATTACAAATAGGGTATTGTTAGTGTCAGGCTGTCAGAAATCTAGTAAAGTGGGGGTACATATGAAATCATTTCCCTGTTAGTGCATACTTTGTAAATAGACAGTCCCAGGTAGCCACCTCTGGCATAAAACCTAGAAATAGAATAGCGTCATCTGCTTCAACTGGCATGAGCCCTGGCAAGGCATTGTTGACGATAATGGATGGGGTGGCGGTGGCACCATCAGTACAGTGCTCAAAATGACGCCTCAGTGCCTCCAAGTACTTGCCTCCTGTCTCCACCCCCCCCCCCCTGTCTTGGGCTCGTCTGGCTGCATCAGTTCTGCGCCAATATGGAAGGATATTATTGTTACAAATTTAACTTACCCCTGTACATGTGTAGAAGTTGTTCTCCCCCCCCCAGCACGACATAGCTTTCAAACAGCATTTCTGATTGGCTAATTACATTCATGAATTCATTCAAACTAGCCCTCTCAGCCCAACCACTTTCTTCCGATGATGTGATTGGCTTAAAAAAATCATGAAACAATAGGACAGCAGATGTATCGGGGGGGGGGGGTCTCAGGTTGGTTTGGACGGCTCTGAGAAGCGTCAGAAGTAGACCCATATCTATCCCAATATTGCTGAAAAAGGGGCCCTAGGTTATCAGCTATACCATGAGATGCAGATTTGCGGGCATAATTTTGCCAAAAAATTGCCAACAAATTTGCCAATTCTTCCTTAAAAATTGGAACCTTTTAGACAAATTTGGAAAAAATTTGACTTCAGATTAATGAAATTGCGCTAATTTTTCCAACAATTTTTAGAAAATTTTGGACTTACGATATTGAGGAAATCTGACTAAATGCCACAAATTTGAGAAATTTTTGAAAAAATGACCCATTTCTAGACCAAAATTGGCATAAGAGAGGGTCATTCACCTACCAGAAGGTTTAAAATGAGACCCATGGCCATGTTTGCGGCACGTCTCCGTATGGTCATTGTGTGATACCCCCCCCCAATCCTGGGGAGTAGAGTACTCATGGTCAATAATGTGCTAGCTAAGTTTCAAACAATAAATTTGCTTGTGCTTTACCACATGCTATATTTGTGCATTACTTTGCATGACAAACAGGATTAAATTTTAGGACATCATTAGATATTTCAAAGGGAGTCTAACTTTAACATGGCGTTTAAACCAGGGTTAGTCCTACCATGATTGACCTTTTCATTCAAACATATCTGAAAGTTGAAAAATACGTGTGAGAAATTCATCCATCCATGAGGAAGAATTTTCTCACAATTACAAGCAACACAATTTAGAGTATGTTGAAAGGAAAACGAGTCCACTCCTGGTAGGACTAACCTGGTTTAAACCCAGGTAAAGTACCACTCCATTCTTTCAAGATTTACTGCAGCGTAAGCACCTGTGACCTGCAGCGTACCTTGAATTGACGCGTAATCGATTGCTTCATTACAACATCCCTTTTGCGTAAGCCAAGAGGATATAAAAGACTAACCTCAGCATGGAAGGCGTTGAAGCTTGCAGTATAGCTCCTCTGGAAAGTGCCCTCTGTCTGCTGGCCACCACCAGCGGCTGATGGAAGGGAAGTGGGTGATTGATGGGGCACCGCCCGATTATCACGCAGTGTTCGAACCATGTCCCTGTATGTTCTCTGTGGGCGAGAAAATGATAATACTCGACCTTTGCTATACAACTTACATCATTTAGTTATTACTTTTTTTTGAAAAATTGGCAACATTTGATTTCTGGCTTTCTTACAATAACCTAAGACATGATACTAACAACCATTTTTATTTACAGTTTATAAGTTATAGCATAAATTAAAATCAGCCACATTTTGCCCTTGTCCGGTCAAACGTTAGGTCTCTGCTGTCCATGCTGAGCTGGCCTTAGACCACCTGCATAATCAATTTGACAGTGCTTTCACGTCCCAGCCTTTCTTTCTTTTCCAATACCAAGAACATGGCGCAAATGAGCTAGATTTTATACACAGTTTACATCAAAAACATCAAACAAATCCACGAAACGGTCAAAATTTTCATCTTTGGGAAAACCATCCTTAGAAATTGAACATAAATTGGTCATTAATTTTCAAATCATTCTCCTCAGGAAAAGGACTTTTAGATAATTCCTCCTCACACTAACTCCACATACATGTTCCATCAATGGCTGAAGAATGGTCTTTCAATGGAATGGAACGCCCAGTCCAAACTTTCTGTACCCTATTTCACACATCTAACCATTACATAAAGAATTAGACAGCCTTCATTCTTCCAAACCGAGACCCATCCTCTGGCTCTTTACCATCTTTACCCTTGCCCTTCCTTGCAACACCTTGTCCTCCCATGGCATCATGGTAGTGACCCTGTTTCTTCTCTGTGTAGAATTTTTGGGCCACAGCAAGTCCTCCTGCTGGGGGCCGTAGTTTCTTGCCAGATATCTTTACAGAAGGCATTCCTAGTTTGGTTTGTGACCTGCAAAAGATGTCTACAGGGAATCTTTTATTCAACTTTCATAATAATCATCACACAATCAGTAATTGCTGAGTGAGGTGTATCCGGACCACCCTCGTCAACGGGCAAAACCGGATTTTAAAACTTTGGTATACTAATGCAATACAAATGTGCCCGCCCGCAGGCGGAGTGCCCATCTCTCTGTCAAATGGCGTTTGGGCATACTCCCTCATTATGTTTGATGTGGGGGGTCGCCACTCTTCCCACACGGCGAGTCTTGTTTGCATCCCAGCATTGCCGGTACCCCTTTATACTCCTGGGGATAAAGGCAACGAGGTAAAGTGCCCTTTGCCCAAGTGCACAACCAAGTGCACAGCGGGAGCTCGAACACCCACAAAACCTTATGCTTTATAGGCGGGCGCTGATCCCCTGCACCACATTTGCCCTGTATAACTACTAACTCAAGACCTGCTGGCTCCGTTTAATAATGCTTTAGTAACACAACCTTTCATCCTTACTTCATTGTCTGAAATGAAAGGGTGTTTGTGATGTGGTAAATTTGCCAACTTCATCATCAATCTGTGATTATGATGTTTAATTGCCACTTTTTCGGGTGAGTCTAGGGGATTTTGAGGTTTAAGTTTGGATTAGGGAAATAGATTACAGTTAGGGTAGGGTTTAGGATTAGTTCAAGGTCAGATTAGGTACTTTAAATGGTGCTATACCCAAGTGGCAAATAATACATGGGAAACACAAAATGGCAATTAACTGTTGTGACTAGTGGGGAGAAATCTTGCATTTTAATACTAATTCAATGTATGTAAATGTATTGATCTGTATATCAGATATTGATATGTGATTGATCGTACATCACTAATGATTAAAACAGAATACCGGTCTCATCCATGCTTCACGTGGAATGGCAAATGATCAGAAAGCACCCATCCTTTGGAGGGACGTGAGCATGGCTGGTATACCGCTGAGTCACAACTGTACATGAGCATTGCAGCCAGTTTTTTCAATAAGAGGTAGGGTAAAACGTTGACTGTTCCCAAACTTGCCCCCAGCCGCATCAACGCCACCATGTTAAGGAGCGTCCTTATGCATGATACCCACGGTCCCAGACCAGCTTTACGCAGTGAGTAAATATCCTACACCACGCAAGCCATACCCAGGACTGTGGATATCCAAACAATAAAATGGTAATGATTAAAACTATGGGGAGAGCAGAATTCCTAACTAATCAATGGTGTTCCAACAAAGTAAATCCAGAGGTTAGTAACTGATTAAATCCCAATAAATACCACGCCACGATTTACAACTAGGTTAATTTGTTATGTGGTCAGGCTTAGACATCTAAATGGGGGTACATATGAAACTCATTCCATGTTGTGCATACCTTTGTAAATAGAAGTCCCAGGTACGCCACCGTCTGCATAAACCTAGAAATATAGTCCATCTGCTTCACACTGTTCATGAGCCCTGGCAAGGCCTTGTTGGACGATACTGGATGGGGTGGCACCATAGTAAGCTGCTCCAATGACGCCTCACAGTGCCTCCAAGTCCTTGACTCGTCTTTGGGCTCGTTGGTGCCATCGTTATTCTGCAATATGGAAGGATTTATTAGGTGGTTACACAAATTTATTTCTTGTACATGTTTTAAAGATTGTTCTCGGCCCCCAGCAACGACATAGCTTTCACACAAGCATTTCTGATTGCGAATACATCAGAATTCATTTCAATAGCTTAGCCCTCTCACCCAACCTATTTCTTACGATGATGCTGATTGGCTAAAGAAAAACATCAGGAACAAATAGCTCAGATTGTATCGTGGGGTGTGGGCTCAGTTTGGTTTGGGAACGTGCCTCTGAAGGTCTGGAAGTAGGACCCCATATCTATACCATATTTGCTGAAGGGGACCTAGGACCCTTATAGCTATACCATAGATGCAGATTTTTGGGGCATAAGATTTTGCCCCAAATTGCCACAAATTTGCCCATTTTTTTTTTTTTTAATTTTATGCAATTTTGATAGAACAAATTTGGAATTTTTGACTTCAAATTATGAAATGCCTAATTTTCCAACATTTTTAGAAATTTTTGCTTCCGATATTGAGGAAATCTGACTAAATTTTCCAACAATTTTGAGCGAAATTTTTGAAATGACCCATTTCTAGACCAAAATTGAGCATAACCGAGTGGTCATTCCCTACCAGAAGGTTGACATAGACCCATGGCCATGGTTTTTGGCACGTTCCCGTATGTCTTTGTGTTGAGGAGTAGCCCCCCCCCCCCAATCCTGGGAGATAGTACTCATGGTCAATAAGTGCTATACTAATTTTCAAAATAAATTTGCTGCTGCTTTAAAATTACCACATGCTAGAGTGGCCATTACTTTGGCATGAACCACGGATACAATTGTAGCATCATTAATATTCTCCAAGGGAGTCAACTTTAGACTGGGTTTTCAACCCGGGTTAGGTCCCACATGATGGACTTGTCCTTTCAACATACTCTAAAGTTGAAAATGAACGTGGAGAAATTCATCCATCCATCCATGCGGAATTTTCTCACCCTTACAAGCACCCTTTTAGAGTTTTTGAAAGGAAAAGTCCACTCCTGTTTGACTAACCCTGGTTTAAACCCAGGTCTAGTACACTCCCTTTGAGATATCAGCCTTAGAGATTCATGCCTGTGTATACAGATGTAAATTTTGCATGCCATCTTCAATTTGCTTTCAACATCTTCTTAAATGTCTTCTCCTGTGTCCCAACCTGCCCCTTTCCTAGCCCTGTACACCACTGCTAACTCAACCTGGCATCAACTGCGTTTCCAATTTCTTGAGGACCTTTGACTTAGCTGTGATCACACTCCATAACGTCTTGCATTCGTTTACCCTTAAGCTGCTGCTCCATAATGTTGATAGCATCCCCTGTCCGCCGACGCCACCTGTCCTCTCCTCACGGACAGATTTGGGATCCCATGAATCAGTATGCAATCCAATTTACCGATTTTTTCATTCTGTAATAGAATGGTTTTTCATCACCCCAAAACCCATCTTAAAGTTTTGCGGTGGCAATCTTTGACCTTGCACGAGAGTAACGTACTATGACCGCGCACACTTTCAATATTCATATTATTTCCTTTTCTCTTTTATTTATTAAATTCGATTAAAACCAAAACAACAGTTTAATAATGAAACAAATAGGCAGATTGTATCCGGGGGGGGTCTCAGGTTTGGTTTGGGTAGGGACGTGCCTCTGAGAGTCTGGAAGTAGGACCCATATCTATACCAATATTTGCTGAAAAAGGGACCTAGGTTATAGCTATACCAGAGATGCAGATTTGGGGCAATAAATTTTGCCCAAAATTGCCACAAATTTGCCATTTCTTCCTTAAAAATTTGGACCCTTTCTTTTAGACAAATTTGGAAAATTTTGACTTCAGATTATTGAAATTGCGCTAATTTTCCAACAATTTTTAGAAAATTTTGGCTTCCGATATTGAGGAAATCTGACTAAATTTTCAAACAAATTTGAGAAATTTGTGAAAAATGACCCATTTCTAGACCAAAATTGGCATAAAAGAGGGGTCATTCACATACCAGAAGGCTGAAAATGAGACCCATGGCCATGTTTGTGGCACGTTCCCGTATGGTCATTTGTGTTGAGTACCCCCCCCAATCCTGGGAGATAGTACTCATGGTCAATAATGTGCTAGCTAAGTTTCAAAATAAATTTGCTTGTTGCTTTACCACATGCTATATTGTCCATTACTTTGCATGACAAACAGGATAAAATTTTAGACATCATTAGATATTCTCAAAGGGAGTCTAACTTTAGACCTGGGTTTAAACCAGGGTTAGTCCTACATGAGTGGACCTTTTCCTTTCAACATACTCTGAAAGTTGAAAATAACGTGTGAGAAATTCATCCATCCATGAGGAATTTTCTCACCCATTACAGCAAACCTTTAGAGTATGTTGAAAGGAAAAAGGTCCACTCCTGTTGGACTAACCCTGGTTTAAACCCAGGTCTAAAGTTACACTCCCTTTGAGAATATCAGCCTTAGATGCATGCATGTGTATACAGATGTAAATTTGATGCCATCTTCCAATTTGCCTTTTCAAACAGTCTTCTTAAATGTCTTCTCCTGTTACCTCCCCTTTCCTAGCCTCCTGTACACCACTGCTAAACTCACCTGGCATCAACTGCTTTCCATTTCTTGAGGACCTTTGACTTAGATGTGATCAGCACTCCAATAACCGTCTTGCATTCTTTACCCTTAAGTTGCTCCATGATGTTGGACAGCATCCTCTGTCGCCGACGCCACCGGTCCAGCTCACTAAGAGGACCAGATGTCGGATCCATGAATCTAGTATGTTAATCAAATTTAACCCGATTTAAGTCTATAAAATTTTTATCTTGATAGAATGGCTTTCACCCCAAAAACCCGTCTGTAAAGTTTTGCGCCAATATTTCGACCTTGAACATAGTAAACGTACTATGAAATGCAGGCAAGCACTTCCATATTCATATTATTTCCTTTTCTTCTATTTCTTAACATCTGATTTAAAACCAAGCACAACAGTTTTAAGAGAAAAATGGAGCAGAACAATCGCAAATCACCATTAGAGACTAAGTTTTATTGCTGCAGAAGCAGTTTAACAAACGTTACCCCATACTGCTTGTTTGTGAGAATGTCTCGGAAGCTGTCCCTGAATCTAGAACATGAAGTTACCAAGTACAATGTACCACCAGATAATGTTTGTTCGAGAATGTCTCAGAAATGTCCTTGAATCTATAGGTCCCATACCGCCTACCTACTTGGTAACTTCATGTTCTAGATTCAGGGAATAATGAATCGCAGCTACTGAGGCACTCTCTGTCTTGTTCAAGAACTGGTGGACAGCTAGGTGCTGATCCCAAAATTCACCTTGAATGGACCCATTACCCACAAACATTCACTCAGTTCAAGAATTGCAGGCAATGAGTTGCCAAAGTTCAGGCTTTGATGTAGACATTACACACAGAAGTCCCAAGTACGCAAATGAGGTATTGCAACTTGATTCTCTCATGCACTTTATGATATTGTGTAGTAGCTGGCATAGGACGGAATCAATGGCAAAACCTCATTTGCTTACTTGGGACTTCTATGAAATGTCTGCCGGCCTTGAGTTGGCAAAATTCAGGCTCTGAGTTGCCAAAATTCACACACTGATCAACATGGATAATCGTCCCATTCATGACGAATTTCGAGATCAGTGCAAATCTTCTTTCACATTGGTATAGTACAGACTGTTGCAATTTGGTGATACCCCAATACCTTTCATCTCCACCATCAGCCAATGCATTGTCAATGGTTGAAATCCACTCGGACACCAGGGCCTCATATTCTGTGATGATATTCTGATCGTATGACGTTGTCCTATGCTTACTGAATTCTTGGCTGACGATGTTCTCTGGTCTTCTTAAAACCTGGATGGATATGATTAAATAATTAGTTTTATATAACGCTTAATCCCCGTAAACAGGCTCAAAGCGCTGAATTGCCAATTATTATTACGCCGTCTTCTAGAAATCATCACAATCATTTGGCTTCATCTAGGTAGCTGCTCAAAGACATGCCTTACAAGCCACAATCTCATCAGCACTAATAAAACTTTAATTTTCCCCACTCCCCATATTTCTTTGCCTCCTGGACACAACACGTTGACAACATGGGGCTCGAACTCACAAGTTAACTGTCTTATGATCACAAGTCCTGCGCTTTTCCACTGACTTTGCAGAGCTTGCAAGTCATTGTTTTGAAAATTGGTAAATTCCTTGTTAGGAACACCCCAAAGTAAATGGTCAAAATCATGTACTTTCTGAATAGTTATTCAAAGGGAGAGAATGTACTTCAGATTTTCACAAATATTCCTCACATTAATTAAACTGGTCAGAAAGCCGGCCTGTAGCGGTTGGAGCCTGGCTCGGGACGTCAGAACGTTATATATATAAGAGGATGGTGTGTCTGACGTGACGATATTCACGACAGCGAAATACGGTAAGACAGGAACATGACCCGTCCCTTGCTCTTTACCAAGAGATCACCCAGTCCAGAGGGGACCGCTTCCTTGGTCCTCAGCAGGAAAGCATTCGCTAGAAGTAGGGCTAAGTGGTTCTGGTTTGAACCCTGGCCGGCCCGTCAGACCCGGTGTGGGTGATTACCGTGAGCGGATCTCCGTTATATTCATCACGATATTAACATCTACCCCTCTTTCATTCACAGATCATTGATCCAATGAGAGCGCTTCCGGGCAAGGAACCGGGTCATGTCCCGTTCCCCCCTACCGATTTCGCTGCCGTGTAATCGTCACGCATACCACCATCCGCTTTATATATATACGTTCTGGTCCCGATTCAGCCTCAGCCTCTACAGGCCGGCTTTTCTGAGCCTCTCGCATGTTGCATTTTGATCAAACTCCGGCCCGGCCCTTGGCTGTATTTGTCGGCTGATTGGGGAGTACACTTTGCGCCAACATTGTTTCGCAGCAGACCCGGCATTTTCCCACTAGTGGGTGATTTTACCGAGAGCGGCTCTCCGCTTGAAAGATCTAATAAAGTTACAGAGCGGACCGCTTCCTTGATCTTTAGCAAAAGGGGAAGCTATAGGTAGGGCTACGTGGTTCCGGTTTGATCCCGGCCGGTCCGGCCCTTGGCTGTATTTGTCGGCTGATTGGGTAGTTGAGTCAAGAGCGGACCGCTTGTTCTCACGGCCAGTGAAATCGCAAGACAGAACATGCCGTTCCTTGGCTCTTTGCCAAGAGATCACCCAAGATCCAACTACACTGTTGGCGAAAAAAACTAAGTCCAGGGCAGACCGCTTCCTTGGTATTATCGGAAAGCGTACGCTAAAGGTAGGGGTAACCGGTTTGAACCCGGCGGCCCTTTTTGCATTATTTTTTCGGCTGAGGGCACTTTTGTTAGACAGCCCGACCGTGGCCATGGCTGTGACTTTTAAAAAAATCAAGTCCAATTCTTGCGTGGCCCGCCACGTCGTTGTATAAAACCAAACGTAACTAACCGGCCCAAATTGAGGGTAATTCTTTCCTAATCGTCTACGCATAGGCCGTAAGCTTGGCCAACGAATTACCCTCCAATTTTGCCGGTTTGTTCGCTTTTTTTTATCACAACGATGTTTGACTTAAAAAAAAATACAAGTCCCACTTCCCACTTGCCGTGGCCCTGCCACGTCGTTGTGTAAAAAAAGCGAACAACCGGGCCAAAATTGAGGGTAATTCTCTGCTAAATAAGTGCTATGCATAGGCCGTAAAGCTTGGCAAAATACTACCCTCAATTTTTTGCCGGTTTTTTCGTTTTTTTCACAAATACTTGGCAGGGCCACGGCAATTTTGGACTTTGAAGAAAGGAAGCAAATTTGGGGTTCATGCAAAATAGTTTTTTGTATGAATCTACTTCCTCTACTTTGTTTGCAATATATCGGTAAACGGCCCAAATGACCATGAAAAAACAACGTCGCCATTTTTCCCGAAGACGTCCCAGATGCATAGAAACATTGCGCCAATTTCGATCTTCTGCGGGCAAACGTCCCAGATGCAAC
The DNA here is from genome assembly GCA_023653785.1 of Ophioderma brevispina. Taxonomy (NCBI): domain Eukaryota; kingdom Metazoa; phylum Echinodermata; class Ophiuroidea; order Amphilepidida; family Ophiodermatidae; genus Ophioderma; species Ophioderma brevispina. Next base: position 27,806 of record JAMKCH010047761.1, read on the forward strand.
GAAGGACTCGCGTCATTTTCGCCGGAAGACGTCCCAGATCAAATGAACGCATTGTGCTAAGTTCGATCTTCTGCAGCTCCGTTCCCAGAATGCAACAATGGACATCGCGTCATTTTCCGTAAAGACGGCCCGATCAACGAGGGACATCGCGTCATTTTCCGTAAAGACTGCCAAGATGCACCGAGACCATCGCGTCATTTTCGGTAAGACGGCCCAGATCCATGAGGTGGGGGGCAATGAGATCATTTGCGCGACCAAAAAGTTGTTGACGGTCCGAGAGTGCACGAGAAACATTTTCCGACCGGTACCACGTTTCCGTTGGCTCTCAATGCGTCTGGCCGCGTTAGGGTTAAAATACCCACAATTGGATATCAACTATGTAGATTTTGCTGTTCTCGGCTTTCACGCCGCTATATTCAAATATAAGCGGCCCTCCGATCTTACAACCTGGACCTCACATGACCATTTGACTTGGCACATACCTTTGACCTCAACAACAAATAAGGGATATCCCATATTGCAACCTATGACTCAAAGCGACTCAATTTTGACTTAACTTTTCAATTAACTCAATTTTACAATTTTTAGAAGATTTTTTCTTCTTGACCTTATAGAAACCTTTGACCTTGGCAATTACCTTTGACCTCATCAACCTGATCCCCTGGTGCACCTATGACCCAAGATTGGTTCCATGAAACTCAACTTTTCAAATGAGGTCAATTAAAAAACCATAATCATTTAGAGTGACTACACACATCAACACACACAATCACCACGCACAACAGATTTGCTAAGTGGTCCTGCCAGCATAGCTGGCGGCCCACAAAAAGATGTAACACTCAACCAAGGAGGCAAATGAATGTACCCGGGGATATGTAGTACATGTACTCCTAAATTGCTGGTTACATTCTTAAATGTTGTTTAAAAGTCTAACGAAAAAATTTGCATGGTTGTCAGAAACAAATTTTGCTTTGTTAGACTGAAATAGCTTTGGGTAAGCTTAACAATTGCTGGAATACTTTTCCAGCCTGACTAAGGATCATCGCTTTCATGCAGTCTTAAACATGCGAGTCGCAGTAAGCCGCAGCTGGAATCGCGAGCGTACAAAGTCGGCATGCGTGATACGCATGCACAATACCTGCGTGAAAGCTATGACATCACTCCTTATTCTTAAACAGCTGTGAAAATGTAAGCAATTTCATTGGCTGATGCCTGGGTAAGTTGAACATTATTTTTAGGTTGAAGCGCTCGCGTCAGTACCGCGTTCAGCTACGTTCGCGGGCGCCTGCCAATGGTGCGCCGCGTTGCGTATGGATCAGAGTTCAACGGGATGTTAGATGTGTCACTGGGTGGTGGCAGTCCTTTCTTGTTGTAATTTAAGCCGTAAAGTATCAGGGAACCGGTTACTCTATTTACGACAAAATGAAATAATCGCCTTGGTTTCAATTCGTGTAAAGAGAGTTACGGTTCCCAAAATCATACCTTTATCTCTAAGTTCAGGGGACGAAGTATAGCTCAAATTGCTTTGGTAGCCTGAAAATAGCTTTAGTAGTCTGGAAATTGCCTTGGCAGTCTGAAAAGTTACTTTGACAGTCGGCAAATTGCTCTGAAAGTCCAACTTTCTCATGTTTTTGTACTATGTACATATACTACTGGACAAAAAATAGAAATTGCAATCTCAGAGAGGTCATCCAAAATAATAAATTATGTATCTTGGTTAGTTAAATTCTTGAGTTAACAAATCAGCAATTTAACTATGTGCATAATCAAAGCAAAAAGTTCAGTGATCCTAGAAAGTACTGCATGATCTTTGACCTGTATTTCTACACCTTTTCAAATCTAGACCATGTCACTATCTACATGTATACATCATACTAAGTTACAAGTGATCAAACATTCCATGGAGAACTTTTTCAACCAGAAATGTTTGTTAAAGTTTACTGGCCACTGGCAATTCCACCATAACTGTTGACCTGAAACGGTACACCTTCAGAATAATTAATCTCATGACAGTAACAGAATCACACAAAGACCCGGCACAAAGTATGAAGGCGATCAGACATTATACTGAAATTCTGTGTAGTCTGTGTGTGTAAATCACCTCAGAAGCCCCTTGTCTTTGGAGTTTCTTTGGCTTGTTGACTTTTGGCATAAAGGAGTATGTTGTACAATAAACATGTACAAAAAAATGTACCACCCCATTTACTGTGTCTATTTAAGGTGACCCACCTTCACTGATACTTTTTTTGACATACTTTTTCTAATTGCATGATGAAGGGGACGTAACTGTAAGGATTACGATAAAGTGAGGATTATGAAGACCTGTGAGTGGGGTTTCGAAAAAGTAGCTGAAAAAAACCCTGAAATATAGTGCAAAACTGGGTACAGAGGTAAAAAAACAGACTGAAAATGAAAGAAAAAGCTAAAATTTTGACTTTTTGAAAGCATTAGAACTTGAAATCAGCCGAAAAGCTGACCTCACAGGCCTGATTATGGGTTTGTTAAGGGTTGGGGATTCATGTTTAGGGTGGAATTTAAGGTTAGGGTTAAAAATTTTAAAATACAGCATTCACCGAATGAATGTCTCATCTGCCGTCGCAGTTTGTGATGGAGGCAACACAGACAGACACACAGACAGATGCACAGACACACACTACCAAAGCAATCTCAATATGATGCTTGCTTTGCAGACGACACAATAATCAGATAATTGAAATTTCACAAGTTTTGACCATGTACTGTGCATTTCCCTTGAAAACATCAGTTGCACATGTTTGCACGCATGTACGCAATACTGTTACAGGTTCATTGCTAATTATTTGACCTAAGCGTAAAGCAACAAGAACGTGTACGCGTAATTAGATTGAAGCGATTGGACCAGCCCTGACAAGTGCAGAACACACTTAGTTCAAACAATATGCCTACATGTAGCTCTATAGATACCAAACAATTAGTACAAAAACACATAATGACTGACTGTTGCAACTGAAGTTTCATACAAGAATTGTACTATACTCATGCAAACAACATGCAAATGTATGATAACTGTACTATCACTTTCAAACATGTATGCTAAGATTATATCTCACCACTGATGAACCAATGTTACGTCGCATCCATTCTTTCTGTTGGAAACAGCATTTCACATGGAATAGGTTATCAACATTTAGGTATGATTGCAAATGATTTAGCACATACTTGTTGGTCTCTCTCAGCAATTTCACTCGCCCCATATCAAGAGTGATGAAATACTCTTTACTTTTGTTTATTCACTTGATATCCTTGAGAAAAGGTTATTTCCAAAATTTTGTTTAACCCTAGCACAGCTAAATCTCACCAAAACTCACTGTGTTAATTGAGAAAAATGCACTAAGTCCAGAAAGTAGCAATGACGTCATCAAAACCAAGACTCATATGGGCACGAAATCGCTGGCCGGGCCAGCGACACCGCCGTAGCGTGCTATCCCGGGTCATGGGGCTAGGGGCCCGAAGGGCCCTGGGTTCGAATCCCACCCGAATTTGCGACTTTTCTTGTTCCCCTCTTCCCTCACTCCTTCAGTTCCTCCCGGGAGATAGGCTAGAAACCGACGTCAGGGTTAGGGTTAAAGGGGGATGGCCCAATTTAAAGGGATTAGCAGCGATTTGCTAATCCGAACATCAAAAAAATCATCAAAATTCATATTTTTATATTTTTGTTACTGGCATGGATATGCGAACATAACCTGCAAGTTGTTGGCTTGAAATCCATGTATTAAAGACAAAGCAGTACTTTTTATCTGCATTCTGTAATTTCTAGTGTGTATCAAAATTCCGACTTGAGATCAAAAAAGCCTTTCCCGGTGAATACCACCGATTTTCAGCGTGATATTGTGCACCATGATCAATACAGTTTGACCTCAAACACAAACATTATTGATCTTTGTTTATTTTGTACTGGTGTAAACCACAATCAGCTGTTTAGTGCAGATTTTGAGATGACTTTGCTGCATGTCTATTTGCGGAGACGGTATGACAAATTTCCTCAAATACTTCATTTTTTCACTTTTTGGTGGTTTGTTTCAACATTAAACAACATTGGAATTGTACACACATATCCCTGATTTATAAGTTAAAAAATGCATTTCCACATTTTTTCGATTCTCTCGCATTATCGCTGCTAATCCCT
>JAMKCH010047762.1:0-11673 GCA_023653785.1 Ophioderma brevispina
GCAGTACCGCAGCACCACTACTTCGTCGCACACACCACTCCAACGTCGCCTCCGTCGCACATACAACTCCTTCGTCGCTTTCGTCCACCTTCACCACAGCCTCGCACGTCGTCAATTAGGATCCCACTTCTGACACCAATTTGTAGCGGGACGCGGCCCTGTGAGCGCCCCGGAGGACTCGCGGGTAAGTTGCAAGGGGCAGAACCTTGCGCTCCTTCCGAATGACGCACGTGACTCGGTAAATGAGTTTCTCAAGTATTTTATTACAACCAGCAGCCTTCGTCTTGTCGTCAGACTACATCACAACGTCAAGTACCTATGGTAGTGTCAAACAGCAAACTGAGCATTTTCCTTTTCAGTGCTGCCTACCGCGTGGGTGATTGATCACGCTGGGCGCCGACGCGCTGATTGGACAAGTACATGACATGACTTGCATAATTAGTACTGACGTAATGGAAATTAAAATGTAAGCAGAGGGCGATGGATAACCATTAATTGGGACATTATTTGTGACAAAATAATACACTAAGAAAATACAGGCTAACTTCCAATCCCATTTCAGTAGGATAGCTGAAAAGAGCGAATTTAAAAACAAGCAAAAATGTTAAAAATTACAGAAACGCGAAAAATTACACACGCGAAAATTATCACTTTTACAGTAAATCAACTTAGGGTGCCCGATAATTTTTTAGTTACGTCCATATTTATCAAGGGGTAGTAGAAGAACAGCCTGTAGATCCTGTGACCAAACTCTGGAGACAAAGATTTGAAGGCGTCTTGGGGTTCCCTGATCGATGTTGAAAGTTTTTGACTTGGGCTTGCCGCTTCAATGTTTTGGCATTTTGGGGAAGGGGCAAACAAAGTTAACACGGGGGTAAAAATTAAGAACTGTCGCAATTGAATTAATATGCATGTCAAATTACTCGCCTTATCATACCGAATCTAAAAATGTATAGTTTGTTATAGACCCGACTTCAAATGAGGACGCTATGGCCAAAAATGTCCAAAGGTCAATGCTCTTTCAGTCAAGGTCAAATTGTTAAAATAAACCGATTTTTAAGATGAGTCTAATTATTTTTTCGTGTATGACAAATTCAATTTCAAGTTGCAACTTTTAACAGTCCAAATGTTAGTCTTGACCTTGAAACCTGAAATAGCCACCATTTTGCATTTCAAGGTCAAGACTAACATTTGAAATATTAAAAGTTACAAAATTGAATTTGTCATACACGAAAACATATAATTAGACACATCTTTAAAATCGGTTTATATTAGCAATTTGACCTTGACTGAAAGTGCATTGACCTTTGGACATTTTTGGCCATAGTGTCCTCATTTGAAGTCGGATCTATAACAAACTATACATTTTAAGATTCCGTATGATAAGGCGAGTAATTTGACATGCATATTAATTCAATTGTGACAGTTCTCAATTTTTACCCCCGTGTTAACTTTGTTTGCCCCTTCCCCAAAATGCCGGAACATTGAAGCGGCAAGCCCAAGTCAAAAACCTTCAACATCGATCAGGGAACTCCAAGACACCTTCAAATCTTTGTCTCCAGAGTTTAGTCACGGGATCTACAGGCTGGTCTTCTACTAGGGGGACTTATTTCTCTGAGGAGTTTAAATGTATTTATAATTGTTTTCTCAAGCTGTGGATTTTAATAATTTTCCACTTAAAACCTCATATCACAAAAAGTCAATCAAGCATTTGAATCTCTAGTTGAAACATTGTGAAAGAAAAGCTTTTATTCTCATTGATAATATAAATAACATTTCTAAAATATCAAAAATAAGTAAATGCTGTTCCCAACTGCTTCTCCACCCACAAAATATCCTGGTGTAGTTAACTGCTGATCTAGAGTGTGGGCCTCTGACGTTTCGATCCTATCAGGATCTTCATCAAAGGCACACTGACAAACAACATAGAAGACAAACCATATATTAACCAAGGAACATTAAGACAGGGAGGGTAAAGGGGGGAGAAGCGGAAAAAAAGACAATGGATTATGAACAAAGAAAGGACGATTACCAAAAACATCGTGGGGCATGGGAAGTGGAGGACATGATGATGGGCAAAGGAACTGGGAGAGCCGTGAAAAAAAACAATAGAGTTTTGAACAAGGGGATGGATATAATTACCAGGAAACAGTAGGGCATGACAGGGTAAAGCGGAAATAGAACAATGGGACATAGAGTAGCTGAGGATGTAAGAACATGATATCAAATGATGTGGCAACGAGACCGGGATTAGACCCATGAAAGAGAGAAAACGGGGGGGAATGAACAATGAATGGGATACACATAATAAAACAAAGCATAATATAACATATAACAAAATAAAGCAAAATAAACATATAGGACGAAAACAAGCATCATATTCATAACAAAAGCATAATATAACATATAACAAAACAAAGCAGATATACATATACAAAACACAGCAAATATATTGACAATAATAAAATTGTAGTGAACAAGACATCAAAGCCTAAGTATATAAGCTGGTAAAAAGTAGGGCCCCCCCCCCTTAAACAGAGAAACCCTGAAAAGAGAAGCTGAAAGGGGTGTGTTAGGTTACATTTGAGTAAAAAAAGGGACCTAGTCGTTCCCTTCCTGGATGTTTAGACCATGGGGCTGGATGGTGAGTAGACCCCTTCAATCCCACATCGTTTCTCTGCTAGACGGAAGTGTCGGTGGGCGGTTGCACATTCAATACCCTGTTAAGATCATATCAGAAATAGTATGGTTAGGTTTGAAGTGCTGACCCACCAGTATTTCTACAATATAATAAAACTGAAAAAAAAAGTTTCTAGACTAAATCACCGATTCTCCAAGTTGATTTTACCATGCCGTGTTGTGACAAGGATATCTCCAAATGATTTCTTAGAAGAGAGGGGATAAAAACAATTACAACATACCGAATTGGACTATGCATTGAACCAGAATATTTCCACTAGCCCCGTGGGAATTTGATATAAGGGGGTTATTGGTCAAGGAAGGAAAAAATTATTTTTGCCAACCAATCACTAAAGATCTCCCTTAAAAAAGTTCACATGGGGCTAATGGAAATAGTTCAATATAAAACATAGGTGGAATTTTGTATTTGCGCCGATTCAAAATTAGACATTACACAATATCGCTTGTTTAGGGACACCCGATATGTGAAATCTCTTGCTGCACTTTGAAAGCAATAACAGCACATATTTTGAAGATCGCCCCCAATTTTCCAAATTAGAGATTTTTGCACAGTTGTGTTGGTAATTGTCTAGTAACCTATACCTGCGAATGATAATGCTCAAAAGTTTGTATTTTTCATAAAAGAAGTGATTTTGTAATTTGAATCAGGATCCCCCATAGAACTTTAATGGTGGAACAGGAAATGCAAAATTTCTGTCCGTCCATTGTAAAAATAGTGCCACATCACGAAAATGACCTCTATTTTGACCCTCCTGAACCAACAGAACAACTAATGAATGAGTGTAGACACGTACATGGCAGTGTTTCCTAGCTATTTCATATTGGCAGGCCGTTTCCACCTGCCGTTGAATTATTATCGGGGTTGCCAATATTAATTCTAATTACAAAATTCCTTCTTTTGCGACACATAGACATGTTTGAGCTTTACCATTCACAGGTATAGTTTACTAGCAAGTTACCAATGCAACTGTGAAAAAAATCTCAATTTTTTGGAAATTGGGGATGCTCTTAAAAAAATTGTGCTGTTATGGCTGTAACTGTTAAATTGATTACTTGGTGATTTTTGACAATATTTATTTTTTATTATATCAGCGTTGGAATTGAAAATGCAGACGACCTGATCAATGACGTCAGCCAGGCCTTGGAGAACGCTTGAAATTGAAAACTTGGAATGCGGTATACAAAAGCAAATCCAATATGTGGCTTTTTCCAAATCAGCATTTTATTGCATACTGTAAAAGTGATAATATTCGCACGTGTAATTTTTTGCGTTTCAGCAATTTTTAACATTTTTGCTTGTTTTTAAATTTGCTCTTTTCAGCTATCCTACATAGACCTACACACAAAATAAACATTTTCGCGGGTTTTTAATTTCGCGCAACCTCAGAAGTGCACGAAAAGCGCAAAAATTAATGTAGCGCGAAAATTTCCACTTTTACAGTAATGGACTAATTGTACAGTGATGAAGAAAGAGATGTAAGAAAACAACTCAAAAGACTGCTGACTGTGAAAATTTCACAAAATTGAGTCGATTCAAACTGAAATATTTTGAAGGTTATCTTAAGATTAACTATTATAACCCAGGAGCTAGCAGACATTTGTAACACATCTCAAGTACAAAGTTTTGAGTGATTAAATATTGTAACGACATCCTGACGGAACCATGAAACGCGATTCTTATGTTGCAAATGTGCCTTAAGGAAGTGGGCCCAAGACAAGTTTGTACCGGGGTCACATCTTTACATTGATCCAATCATGGTTAAAAAAAGCGACGCCATGTATATGTGTCTAACCTAAGGATCAGAAATGGTATAGTTTGTAATATGTACAGTCCTAAAGTTTCAGAGTTATAGGCTAAAAAACAGCAAAAATCATAATAAGGGTCAATTTCAGTTGTACAGGTCAAAATTTAAAGTTGCTCCGATTTGGATTAAAAAAAACGGTGCAAATTATGGTGGAGGTCATAGGATTAACATAAGAATAGTTTTGACTGTCGTAAATGCTTAGTTTTCCGATTTAGGGGCACCGAAGGTCAACGTCCATTGCATTCATGGTCTTGACTTTGTTTCCCCCCTACTTTCTTAAGCAATGCATTTGAGACACTCAAAACCACTATTCCTTATTTTATCCTGATGACCTCCACCAACAATTTGCGCATTTTTTATCCAATCGGACCAACTTTAAAATTTGACCCCTGTACAACTGAAATTGACCCCATTTATTGATTTTTGCTGTTTTTAGCCTAATACTCTTTAACTTTAAACGTGTAATGTACAAACTATACCTTTTCTGAATCCTATGGTTATAGTAAACATTGGTACTACTTTTCAACAGATGATCAATTTAAATGTTGAACCGTACACACTTTGTCTTGCCCCCTCTCTTAAGGCACCCTTGCGGCACTTACGAATCGCGTTTCATGGGTTCCGTCTCTGCTTTTCTACATTCATTCATCACTTAGACCTTTTGTACTTGAGATGTGTTCAAATTTGTGCAGCTCCAGGGCTATATAACAATATTGAGTGCTCAGAGGGAAATGGTGCAAAATAACTACCCTATGAGGCTGCTTGGAGACCGTGGAGCCTACTATTTCCACCGAGACCGAGGTCCGAGGGAAATTGTAGGCCCACGGTCTCCAGTCACCGCGGGGAGGTATTTTGCACCATTTCACGAATAGTAGAGCAGTCAATATTTGTTTTATATAACATATAAAAATATTTCTGTCATTTGAAAAACTTGCCAAGTCTCGTCGAGATAGCTGTCACCGCAACTCAAGGCTAGTCAAGATACCAATGCAGGGAAAAAAGTTCCCATAAAAATGAACTATTTCCCTGTGATGGGGGAAATAGTAGCTTTTTATGGGAACTTTTTTCCCTCCTGCAAAATTTTGGGGAACTAGTCTCAAATATTTTATGTCACATGATATAGTATCCACCAATCAAATCACAGAAATATTTTTATGTGTTATATAATAGCATTTAACCCCCTGGGCACTATCTGCCTATCTATCAGCATATATGCTGAATTCCAATTGGTTACTTCATTGGTTATTTCATATAATGAGCAAATCATAGATGGTGGTACGGTACACATAGATATAGAAGCACTATTTTGATTGGTTGCTCAGAGGGCTATCTTATGTTGTGTCATGTAATGAGCCAATCAGACAGATTGTATCATATATGGTAGTGCCTAGCTGCAGGGGTTTAAGGTTAAGTGCCTAAGTGGATAACTAATGGTGAGTTGTGCATGGGCGAATCTAGGGTAGGGGTGAGATGTTAAATCTCGGGTCCAAAAGGGCAATTTCAATTAGAATTTATGTACCAAATGCTTAAATTCAAAGCAGTTTTGGACCCATCCAATCCATGATGTTCTTTCAAATTTTGAGGGTTCAAATTCAAAATAACTGAGTCATGGACCATGGGATCATTTGAAATGACACTCCTGGGGCAAATTGAGTTTGATTAAGCTGTAGAGCAAGTTGTATGGCGAGTTACTGTAGTGTTTGTGCATTGCACCAAATGCACATCTTGCCCCACAATGCTTTCTATTAAGTATATACAGAGTGAATCAAAAAAAATTTGTACATAAAAAACACAAAATTTGACCCTGACCTGTTTACTCAACTGTGACGCAGTTGATGTTTTCATGATCTGCATATTTTTGACTTTCTATACTGAAAAAATGACGTAATTTGGTGAAGAAATGAGGTAGATATGAAAGATTTTCACGGCTGATCCAGAAAGATTTGTCACCATATTCAGACAAAATAATGGAACTGAAAACCAGCTTAACTGTGTAAATCCCATTGGAATGGGGTAAAAATGGATCAGTTGTGAAAATCTTTGTAATTAATTAATATCGGAGATCTCCGATAATAATTTAACGGCTGCTGGAAACGGCCTTCCAATATGAAATGCCCCTGAAATAATGTCATGTTCGTATCTACACTCATCCATTAGTTGTTTAATTGGTTCAGGCAAGTCAAGTTAGAGGTCATGTTCTTGAGGTGGCACTATTTCATCATGGACAGACATTTCCAGCTCTGCCGTTAAGTACAATCTGTGATCCCAATTCTAATTACAAACAAAAACGCTTATTTTATGATAAATACACATTTTTTAGCATTCTTGTTCGCAGGTGTAGTTTCCTAGACAATTACTTCCGGGATAAAAATATGTGGATGCATTGATGCATCGTTGTTGATTTGTGATGAACCACATGCACTCTGTAACATGTTTGAATCCCTAAGTTAATGGAGATAAATTTTGCAATCCCTTCAGGTCCATCATCTGATATGGGAAGTCTAATTGCTCCCTACGCAGCATCCACCCAATTAGAAAACCGGTGGATGCACGTGCTGATGCGGTAGTGCAGTGAGAGCGCCTACGCCCAGCTGTGTTCAGAAATGTGGTCGCATAAGTTAAAAGTCCACTCGATAGATATCGGTCACATTAATGAACAGCAGCGTATACGCCCGGTTTTCTGAACCTCGCAAATAAAATTATGCAAATGTGCATCTGCTTTCACAATCTGAAAAATATCTGATATGAAAATAGGTTGGGTTTGTCAGAAAATATTAAAAATGGAGTATTTTGTGGTGATGTCACATCAGAGAACTGAAATTATGGGGAATTAAAGATAGAGACAAGCATTGGTTTGCATTTGCTGCCATGGCCATGCATAGTCACTCTAGCTGTCTTTAGGATCCTCCCTTTTTGTGTCATCTGCCTTAAGACAGGAAGACACATAGGGATCACTTTGTCCACTGTAGTTGATGTCTGCATGTTGTTGTTGTGTTGTGAAAAAGGGTTAACATTTTCTAATTTCATTATTTTACCATAGTTCAAAAATTATCCTCAATCAGCCTTGCTACTTCAGAGATAAACTTGTTAAACTAAACATTGTTAATCTAAACAGTTGTTAAACACTTTTTGGGAGTACGGACCTAAATGTTTATAGTAGTATATACCAATACCAATGCCAAATAGTATACAATACCAAATGTTTATAATATATTTGTATAGAGCTCTATTAATAATAAAAAAAGGGAAATTTTTATTCATGCAGTTGTCATTGTGATATTCTTTATTGTTTATAGTGGGTTGAGAAACTGGTGGCCATATGTTAAAGTGGTAATTGTTGTAACCACGGCCCTAGTGAAAAACAGCCTTATGGTTGAACTGGGCCTCCGTGGTAAAATAAAGTTGGATGAATGAATGTAAAAGTGTTACTCTGCTTTATGCAACAGGAAGGTTTAAAGGTGCATTTCGTGATCCCAGCACATTTATTTTTGTTTATGATTCTCTAGATATCCTCAAGAAAAGGTTATTCCCAAAATCTCAGTTGATTCTGATGTTGTGTATTGATGTTATGAACGAATTGGTTGTATAGCGCTGCCACATAGACCAATGCGTTGTAATTTCTGTCCGTTTACGGACAGAAAATACAAAATTATGAATTTCTTCTAGAGCAGATCGAATTTGCATCTAAGATTAGGCATACATATTATACTTGGGCCAACAGTTCAGAAGATATAAAAATCTACATTTCTTTGAGGTAAATCGGGGGGACGAGGCTGTGGATCACGAAATGCCCCTTTAAGAATCTGGGTGTTAAAGATTATTTTAATGCCAAAATCTCAATATGGCAAAGTCCTGTTTGGCAATCAGTGGCATAACAGGCTGGGGGGAGATGGGGGGGCAGCAGGGGGCTGGTTGCCCCCCTGACGACTTTGGCCGGGAAAAAAATTGCAAAAATCATGCTAAATCAGCTGTTTTCTAGCACTCTGACCGGGAAAATTGGCCTTTTGACCCCCCTGAGAGGGAAAATTTCCCAAGACTGGGAAATTTGCCCCCTCAGAGCAGGCAGGCCCGATACGCCGCTGTTGGCAATCCATGATTTCTTCAGAAATGAGGGTGATGTTTTTGAACACACGATGTGCAACCATGCATGTGTATGTATTTTTCCAGGCAACTTGACCTTTTACTGCATAAACTTGGAAATATGGCCAATAACACAGTGGGACCACTTACCTTTGACAGTCAGTTGGCTGGTCACACTCACAGAACTATTCAACCATGATTTCTTGTTCATGTAGAGTTACCCAGTTATTTAGGTTGAAAAGAACTCAATGATTTGCTGATCAGAATATCAAACTTGATAAAAAAAGGTACTGTTTCGATAGTTCACAATTCAAATTTCTGCATATATCATAGTCATACTTCAAAAACCATAAATTTTAATATAGAAATGATTGCCAAACATTGACAAATTGAACCGCCTTCTAAATTGATAACAATTATCCCTACCAGAATTTCATGATCAAATGAAAGCTTGAATCTGGGGGAGCGAGTAGCGCAGCGGTTCTTCCCTCGCTTTACACCACTGAGGTCCCAGGTTCGATCCCCGGGTTGGGCATGAGGCTTTACGTGTAATTGGTTTCCAGTCCAAGCTCGCTCTCGCAGGTTTTCTCCGGGTCCTCCGGTTTCCTCCTGCTCCTAAAACTGGACTTACTTCCCCTTCCTTGTCCTAGTTTAATGTGGTTTCGGTCGTTTGTGTGAATGTTGCAATTGGCGCTGTATTAGCTGCTGCCTCTAAGTTACATTGTTTCGATCTGTAAAGCGCTGTGTTCTTTGTAGAGCGCTCTATTAAATGTTTAATATTACTATTATTATTATCTTTGGTTAGGTAAAGTTCTGTGTACATGAAGGTGCATATATTTGAAGAAAGCTATATCCATATAAAATTAACGTGTAGATTTTTTCAACAGCCGGTCAAGATTTGAAAGTGCCATTTCCAATTATTCCTAAACTAGGGCGTGACGGCCCAGAAATTGGCTCATATAGAATGGTGTTATTTGTTTTTCCATTTGAAAAGTCGGAGTTTGATAGTTTACATGGATATGGCTTTCTTCAAATACATCACTTTCTCATACACAGAACTTTTACTCAAGGAATCAAGCTTTCATTTCATGTGCATTAAATTCAGGGTACGTCATGTTATTGTCCCCGCCAAATGAGTTCATAACAGGGACTATGAAATAAGCAGCGTTTGTTTGTCCGTCCGTTCGTACGTCCGTGATAAAAATGTTAACCCACTTTGTGTACAATTTATCTGGAGTTCCGTAAGGGCGACAATGTTGTAACTTGGTGGAAAGAAGTGGGTTGATGAGTTCTCGACCTGATTAGATTTTGGGCGTAAAATATGCTAATTAGGTATCTAATTTGCATAATTTAAGATCATTTTCCCGCAAGGCTCGTATACAAGTTATCTAGAGTTCTGTAAGGCGTATAATGATGTAACTTGGTGGAAGGAAGCGGGTTGAAGTTCTCGACCTGATTAGATTTTGGGTGTATTTCGGGCAAATTACATATGCAAATAAGCTAATTAATATGCAAAAATCTGCATAATTGCTATATTTAGAAACAGTACATCGGATATGCCAATACATTGTAGTTGCATTTATCGCATGTTAGTGATCGCGACATTCGGCGGGGACATATTTTACGCATCGCGTAAATACGAGTTCGCCTTGTTTATTTCATGAAATGATACATATTGCCACTTTTAAATAGTAACTTTCTTCTTTAAAAATATTGGCACCACCTAAACAACACTGGTACCTGGATGCTTGCAGTGGTCTTTGGGCTATCAAATTTTCTTTTCTTTTTAAAACTTGGAATTTGTAAATAGATAATGCATATTTTCAAGGTGCAACAACAGATTTCAAATAACATGTGTCCCAAAAAATGTGAATTCTGATTTTGACACTGTTGTAAAGCTTTATATCAAAATTATCCCCATCTGTAAGGATTAACACTTAAGTGACCAAAGGGGGGGTTTTCCTATGGACCCCCAAAATTTGGGCGTGGGATTTTTGCGCCAAATTTTTTTGATATTGTCTGACTTTTAAATGCGCTTCTTTTCATACCAAAAAAATTTAAATCGGCCAAGCTGTTAATTAGTGGAGGTCCTATGGAACCCCCCCCCCGTCCCGGGCACTAACGGAAGTCATCTGAGAATATTTTTAATTATCAAAGAACCAAAGCTATTTTTTTGTTGATATATGTTCGCACATACATGTAAGTAAACAATAATATTAGTAACATTAAAAATAATTAACCCTTTATGTGCTGAAAACAAACGATTTCGTTATGGATGTTGCTAAACCGTTACTGTACAAACTCTATGGGAAAATGTGTATTTTGCAACACCTGTTAAAAATACAGGATCCCTAAAACTGCAGGTTTTTGTTAAATATGTGTAATTTGGGTCTTCTAGAATAGATATCAACATAAAATAAGTTTTCAAAAAGTTTGATGTAAGCGCAAGGTTCATTTGAAATTTCTGTCTTTTTGTCCAATTTTCGCATGTTTTGAAAACGATTTTTTGCCCCTAATTTGCAGCCCGAATAATAAATTTCATTTTTTATTGCTTATTTGGGGTTGTCTTATGACCCTTCACATGTGGTATAAATTTTGTGCAAAAATTCCTTCGGGAAAGTGGCCCCCCCCCCCTTGGGCACCAACGGGAGTGAAGCTGAGAACTGTTTCTTTGCTATAATAAATGTGAAATTTCTAATTTTGTAGGAGCAAATACAAAATTTAGCCTTTCTATTGAAATATAAGCATATACAAATCACCTTTTAATTTCATTTTAAGTTGTTTCTGTAACCAAATAAAAGGTAGGGAATCTATTGAGCACCTAATCTATATGAAATCACTACAAATCATAGAAAATAAGGATGACTTGAAATCTCTCGTTGCACCTTTAAAGGGATTAGCAGTGATAATGCGAGATAATCGAAAAAATGTGGAAATGCGTGATTTTAACTTACAAATCAGGGATATTAAGTGTGTACAATTCTAACACTAAAACACCAAAAAGTATTTGAGGAAATTTGCCATACCGTCTCCCGCAAATAGACATACAGCGACGGCCTCTCAAAATCTGCACTAAACTGCTGATTGT
>JAMKCH010047763.1:0-12178 GCA_023653785.1 Ophioderma brevispina
CACACCCCTGTAAAGATCTATTACAAATTGGTACATGTGGTCTTCAAATTGCATTAAAATTAAACCTTTTCTTTGGGATATCAGTAGTGTAACAATCATAGAGCAAAAAAATATCAACGCACCCCAATTCTCAGATTTTAAACCATGTGTATATGTATGTATGAGTCTGCACACTCTATCCAATTCATAATTCTTGGAATTGGTTACAAGGGTAATTCCCTTAAGTAAATTCTTTGGAGCTTTCTATTTATTTGAACTGCAATCTGAAACCTTTGGAATCTTATCACTGAACACTATCAGAATTGGTTGACACAAATGTGCACACCTTTAGCTACCTTTAGATCCAATCTGCTCAATGTGCCTTTTGTATTCCACACTCAAGTGCAAAGGTCCTTACAAAAGCTTCCAAAGTTGTGGGCTACATACATACATGCCCAAATAGTAATACATACACTCTGACATACACTACACTTGTAGCTACAATTACATTAGGTGGTATTTTTTTGGAAGCTTGTTTGCTGCTGGGCTGGTACAGAGAACTGTATTCATAAGGCAAAGTGTAATTGAATAAGCCAGTACCCTAACTGTTACAATTAAAATCTCAACATCGATCCAAGTTAACAATTTGGTGCTTCCTCCTTGGTACAGGGCTCAGTGTCTAGCATATTTGCATACGAGACTAAACAAAAATGTCTTGTCTTGCTCTTGATTGACCAGTGCTTGGTAAAGTTTGATTTCGGCCAATTTTTCTGCAACCATTTTGCAAACCTAATAAGAGAAAGTGCAGGCAAGTATGTAGCCATTTCTATCACAAATTAAAGCGGCACTGGCAAATTTTCACAAAATATGAAATTTCTTCAATTTGCTCTCAAATGATAGTCTAGGCCATTGGAAGAACAGAGATACATTTTACACATAAAAATAACATACCCAAAACAGTTAGGGACATTGATATGAGGATAAAGACATCCAGGTAATTTGTAGGCCACCTTTTAAGTTTTCCATAACTTTAATCAACAAATGTGTATATTACATGAATATTTTTTGACTTGTACTCACTGATATTAAAACCACAAAGGTTATAGACCGATCAAACAGTGTGCATAGCGTGGGAAACATGCATACGGCGTGCGTGTTCTTGTGTTAAACGCCATTTTTGTTGTCGGCTAAATTTAACGTCGCCAGCGACGTTAAATTATAAAATCATTCTGTTTTCCCATAAGGAAGCGGAGTTGGTCTTAATCATTTTGGGTGAGGGCTTTTGTATATAAAAGCCTTACAACCATGCAAAAATATAGATTTTGAAAAATCTTGAGCGCACTATTTTTCAAATGTGCCGGTGTCTCTTTAAGGGACAAGAGGAGATTTTTTGAAAATATGAATTTCTCTCAATTTGTACTTGATTGGTGGTATAACACCTACCGAGAATGTTTCTAAGCAGAGGGTGGATTGAGTCAATTCCACAATGCACCAGTTTTGGGAAATTTCACCTCAATAGGGCCATGTGATCCCACCAAAATCCTATTCTTAACACATAAAAAACCTGGACTTTTACACTCATTTTTGCCCTCAAAGTGTTAGTACTTAGGGAATTTTTAGCATGATCATGAAATGTTTTGTGGTCCTCTAGCTTCTTGTAACACTTTTTTATCCCTAGTACTGACGGAGTGTTGTACATACCGTAGGGCAAATTTCCCAATGCATTATGGGATTGGGTTTAAAACACCCTCTGTTTCTAAGTGAGTCAGTGAGTGAGTGAGAATTAGAATTTAACAACACCTCAACACTATTGTGTCCATATGTTCACAGTGATTATAAAATACATAAAACATTTTACAAGATAAACCTAAGGTTTATTGGATAGAACAAAAGAAAACCAAAAAACTATGTTTTGAACTTGCCTGCTATTGTAATAGAAAAGCATGCTTTGATTTTCTGTCATGCACGACAGAAAATGCAAAATCATCATCTTAATCTTATTACATGTATAACAACAGCATATTGAGCTTATTCACTTCAGGTTTGATCTAAACCAATTGACAAGCATTCCAAATATGCAAAAAACTCAGGTTAAAAAAATGGGGGCGCTTCTTTCATTCAGCACATGATTTTTAGCCATTCTTTAAAACCTAGCAAAGATGTTTTCTAGACACTGGCTTAGGGTCATAAGTTCATATATTAGGGCCATAACAGGGTCAAATGTCAGAATAGGTCAAAACTTGCAAAGGTAGACCACACCAAAGTACTGTGCAATACAAGAAACCTTGAGTTAGAGTTCTAGGACCAAATATCATTAGGCACAGGGCTGGCGATGGCCCACCGACCATGAGTTGAGAATCTCTAACCTACAATATTAAACACTTTCCAGAATTGGATAAAAATAGTCTACATTTTGGGAATGATTTATTTTTAGTCGTCATATGATAACCACCAAATTGCCAAACCACACAATTCTCTGTCTGGATATGAACTGTACTCTCAGCTGGTGCGTGTGTGTTTTAAATAATCCAAGCTGGTATTTACAGCACTAATTACTTTGTTAAAGGCTATGTTGACTGCAATAGCACAGGGGATTTGGCACTTCCTGATGCTACCTGCGATAACCACCAATTTAGCCTATTAATAATTCAGTGCCCGCACCCTGATAATTTTTTTTGTTAATTTTACAAACGAGGAGCACTCAGTCCATTTTTCTCTGAGGCCAACATGCTGACAGAGTGGCTGTTATTTAAAATATAACCCTATTTTGACAGGTGACTCAATTACTGTAGGTTACAATGAAGATAATCATCAGTTACTTTTTATAATCTGTATTTGAGTTAAATAGGACATAATGGCTTATAGCTATTTTAAGCATTGCAGCAATTTGACCTCATTTTGAATTTTGACCTCATAACTTCAAACCTAAAACATTATGTGCACGTGGAAAAACAAGCAAAAAAACTTGCCATTAATTCATAATCTCTCACTGACATCATCAAATCATACAGCATCTTTTGTCAATTGTGCTTGTTAACCCAGATTCAAAATTGGTGAACACACTATAGACACTGGTCACTGCTGAAATATCAAGCCCATTATATAATCAGCACTTTATAGCTTTTTACCCCCCCCCCTGAATTCTATGACCTTATTTATATCTGATTGGTTCATTGGTTCATGACTCTTCAATTCACAAGGCGCCGGACACCCATTGCATAAACCTGCACATTTTACGCTATGGGTGGGAGCAAGGAGAAATTCCATAATCACACTGTTGCGCAACTAGGAAATTTCTGACCTTAGGAACTATTTGATTATGACCAAGAAACCCGACTCTCACGGGGCTTGAACCAGGGTCGCTCGATCGATCTTATACTCTGCCGACGGTTCAGCGCCTTAGACCACTCGTCCACCTAGTCCTACCATTCACGGGTATAGTTTACTAGACAATTACCAACACAACTGTGTATAAATCTCACAAATTTGAAAATTGGGGGTGCTCTCTTCAAAAAATGTGCTCATCAGCTTTCACACACTAAAATAAATTGCACTGATCCTTGAAACGCTAAATTTATGTAACAAGTTCAATCTTTCCATAGTCAAGTTTGGACTAAATTGATTTATGTTATGGGATTTGATTTTATGGCATTTTCTGTAGACCATTTTAATCTGATGAATCCTACCTTAAGGTCATCATTTAGGCAGCATAAAATTCCTGCTTGACTCCCATAGAATAGTGGCATCTTCCATTGATGTAGTTTTCATTAACCCCAACTACTGCCCTAAGCATCAATTTCATGATGTTCTGAAATTAGAGAATTTCTTTAAACCCAGCAACCCTTCCAAAATGCTTGGATTGCAATCTGCTAAATTTGATGCGACAAACTAAGACCCACTGTAATTTACTTGAAATCTCTGCCAAATTTGCAGGGTAAGTTCACTTAAATCTTGGCAAAGGACCTCACCAAATTGATATCTTTGGTAATTTACCAGTGTGGTATTCTTTTGCAGGTTAATTTTCTAAGTTTTACAAAAGTTTTCAATTATTTTTTTTTTAAATGTGGGGCTGCATTGGTGGATTTTTTACAAGATGACAAGTTACATAGGCAAAATTTTTAAAAAGGCGGGCCAAATATTATTGTAATTCTGCTACATGTATGTCTAAAAATACTACAATTAGGTAAATTGGAGAAAATGTACTGCAAATAAAGAAAAATGTTTTTGAAATAAAATAGTGCATGTAGTGCATGAAAATTTGTGTGAGAGGTTGTTAGCCACAAAATGCAACAAAAGTTGGGTTTTTATTTTTTTACAGAAGAAAAAGGCCTTCTCAACCACACACCCACTTTAACTCTAGGGGGATGGTTACATATGCCATCCAAAAAGTATCAATAAGTGGGAAGTATCTTTCACTTCTTCCCCACATGGTAAATTACCCTAAGAACTATTTAAGAAGTCAGGGTTAAAAAGACACTCATAATTTATAGCACTAAAATTCTTATTTTTTACATTCTCCGCTGTGAATGGGTAATCCGCATTATACTTCACCCCACAATAAAACATGCAAATCACTACAAAAACAGAAGATATTAGGATACGGAAGACTTCTGATTTAAAAAGTAAAAGTTAGTAAACTACAGCATGTCTGCAGAATTTTAACTCTTATATTATGTTGGTACCCTTTGAACAATCCCAAAAAAAAAAAAAAAAAAAAAATGGCGAGTAGGCAAGACATTTTCAACTCCGGCTTCGGGCAAGATTCGGGCATTATCCCACCCCCAAATTTCAAGGTATTTTCAGCTTAAAAAAGGGTGGGACTATACTCGGGTCATTACGGTATTTTTTTTAAATGTGGGGCTGCATTGGTGGATTTTTTACAAGATGACAAGTTACATAGGCAAAATTTTTAAAAAGGCGAGCCAAATTTTATTCGGCTATGTCTAAAAATACTACAATTATGTAAACTGGAGAAAATGTACTGCAAATAAAGAAAAATTTTTTGAAATAAAATAGTGCATGTAGTGCATGAAAATTTGTGTGAGAGGTTGTTAGCCACAAAATTCAAAAAAAAGTTGGGTTTTTATATTTTTACAGAAGAAAAAGGCCTTCTCAACCACACACCCACTTTAACTCTAGGGGGATGGTTACATATGCCCTCCAAAAAAGTATCAATCAGTGGGAAGTATCTTTCACTTCTTCCCCACATGGTAAATTACCCTAAGAACTATTTAAGAAGTCAGGGTTAAAAAGACACTCATAATTACCACTAAAATTCTTATTTTTTACATTCTCCGCTGTGAAGGGGTAATCCGCATTATACTTCACCCCACAATAAAACATGCAAATCACTACAAAAACAGAAGATATTAGGATACGGAAGACTTCTGATTTAAAAAGTAAAAGTTAGTAAACTACAGCATGTCTGCAGAATTTTAACTCTTATGTTATGTTGGTACCCTTTGAACAATCCCAAGGTCAAACACAGAAAGAAATGCACAAAATTGTGTGTTAGCTTCCGTGTCTGGTCTATAGAAGGAAACCAATCGACTGTATACTGTTGGGATATATTCATCCTACACAAAGGAAACACTATCTTACAATGGATTGGGGATAAGTACCTATCTTGTACATTAAGACTTCAAAATTGGACCTGTATTTTCAATCAAGTTGTGTAAGAATCCATGTAAATTCCTCTTTCTTCTGTCACAGATTTCTGATTTGATTTATTCGAACAATGTCCTGGATAACCCAAGAAAGCTTCTACAGGAAGCTTATTTCCATTGGGGTCCATTACCGGGACAGAATTGGGACAGCCAGGGGTATTCACCCTACTCTTTTCGACACTGACTGTGATGTGCACGCACAGGTATGACTCTCTGTACATGGGGCCGATGGCTTAATGTCCCCTCCAAAGGACAGGGTATTATCATGGTTGATTTGCCCAAGTCCAACTGAATCATGGGGAGAGCGAATTCCAATTTCAATCAATAGCTCTTGACAGATTGATTCCTGCTATCATGATTTTCTTACTTTCTCATAAAAATTAAAGTATTTCCTTCCAAAGACCCTAAAAAGTAACAAATATAATTCTGAATCTTTTTTGTCCATCCTTTTATCAGTTTCTACATTTTTGTGCCCCCATTTTGAAATATATATAAAATTCTTATGATTTTAACACCTTGAGATATAATTGACTTTAATTATCATAATTAAAATTTATTTAATCTCAAAACTTAATATTTAAAAGCCCACTAAATTATTTGGCGATATAGGGTTTAATGTGCAAGTTTTTACACTGAGAAACGCACAATTTGCTGTACTGTCAAACTATAAAAAACATCACAATAAAACATGCGGTACCTCTAACATCAGATATCACTGACAAACATGAATTAAAATACACCTCAAGAGCAATTTGAAACAGGCTCCAATGTTTTATTCTATATACACTATGAGCATGACAAATTTAAAGTTGCATGCAAATTTTGAAAGACAGAAGTGGGGTAAGTTATCACACTTAAAAGAAAGAATAAAAGCAGGTATTATACTTCTGACATACTCCTGAGATTATTTCAAATGAGAAATGGTAAATCCGAAATTGCTGACTAAAACCTTGGTCTGCGCTTTTCACCAGCAAGTAATTCTGATATGTGCAATAATGATAGTTACTTATAAATTGTGCAATTTCTCACACAGAGAAAATGGAACTTGTGTGGCTTTAATTAGTGATTGATCACTCTGGTGGGCTCCAATTTCCTTTACTAAATTAAAGTATTGACAGCTTTCACTGAAATTAAATCAAATCAATCTGGGTACTTTTTTCCTGTTCCACTATTAGTAGAGATCACGGTCAATATAATTCTATCAAGTTTTGATTCATAATCTGGTTACACGAATATGGTTGATATCGAATGTTTTGTCGTATTTTTGGTCATAAAGGGCTTGATAATTCGACATATTTACAAGAAAACATATTTTCATTTTAATTGATATTTACTAATAAGCTATAGAAAGAGCAATTTGGAAGTAGTATACTATGTACAAAATGGGGCATGAGTCCCTTTCCCAAAAAAGGCAATACACAGAGATGCATGCTTGCAGTTTTTAGCCCTTATACTAGATGGGTCCAGACACTAGGGGCACATGTGGTGCAGTGGATCAGCTCTCGCCTTGCAAGCATAAGGTTGTGGGTTCAAGCCCCGCCATCGCCAATGTGTTGTGCACTTGGGCAAGGCACTTTACCTCACTTGCCTCTCTCCACCCAGGAGTATAAATGGGTACCGGCATATGCTGGGATTGATTGATTGAAAATTCTGGGGCAAAATCATGTTTTTTTAGTATTTTTCTCAAAATACGGAAAGTTTTACAATAATCTGATGCCATCATCGGGTTCATCGTCCAATTTTCTTTCTAGAAATGTATACTTTTACATACAATAATCAAATATTTGCAAAGTTACAAACCAAAATAGATACTCAGAAACTCAAGGTTAACACTGCCCTTAATTACATTATCCCCTCCACACCTACATTGTTTCATGTTGTTTTTTT
The DNA here is from genome assembly GCA_023653785.1 of Ophioderma brevispina. Taxonomy (NCBI): domain Eukaryota; kingdom Metazoa; phylum Echinodermata; class Ophiuroidea; order Amphilepidida; family Ophiodermatidae; genus Ophioderma; species Ophioderma brevispina. Next base: position 7,533 of record JAMKCH010047763.1, read on the forward strand.
CCATTATACGGAAAGCACATGATATAGAGTAGGTGCAAAGGGTATAAGGGTAATTATTTTAGTACTACAAGCTCTGCAGTAACATTCAGTAATTTTTTAAAACTAAAATGACACAAAATTACTAATTATAATGCTGTACTTTTGATCAGAAGCAATCTCTTTTAACTTGAACCCAATTACTTCAAATTTAGATCCATTCCACTCCACAACAGTAGTAATATATATCAAGGGGCCAACCCAGAGGATGTTTTGAATCAATCCCACGATGCATAGCAATGTTCCTATACTACTAAACACATGTCAGTACTTAGGGACAAAAAGTGTTTCAAAAGCTTAAGAACCACAAGATATTTCGTAATCATGCTAAAAATTCCTTAAGTACTAATGCTTTGTGGGCTAAAATGTGTGTTAAAGTCAGCGTTTTTATGTGTTAAGAATAGGACTTTTATGGGATCACATGACCCTATTGAGGTGAAATTTCCCAAAACTGGTGCATTGTGGGATTGACTCAAAACACCCTTTGGGGCCAACCCATCATATCAGTTGAAGAGACATATGCTCATTTTCAAGAAAATATAAAATTCCTTCAATTTGCTCTGAAACCTGATATCTTAGGACCTGAGAAGAAACAATTTTTATACAAAAAAATACCATATTTTAGAACAACGGAGCTTTATTTTGAGGCCTATCACAATTTCAATCGCTAATGTGTTAAAATTCACCTATTACGTCAACATCATGAACTCTTAAACCATTGACGTTATTTATAACCACAAAGGTTATAGACCAGTTAACAGCAATGTTTGTAAACATGTTAGGGCCTGGTATCTTGAAATAGGTCGGCCTGACTGTTACACATTGGGCAATTGTATCTGTTAGAGTTTTAATACCATGGGCCATAACGATTCGCAGGCAACAAAAGAAGTGACGTAGGATGTTAACTGGTCTATAAACAGATTGAATGAGCTGCAGGTAAAGGAAACCAACTCTGATGTATCCTTTCTTGCATTTTAAACACCATGGCTGGTATTCTCAAAAGGAGTCTAACTTTAGACTGGGTTTTAAACCAGGGTTAGTCCTACATACATGAGTGGACCTTTTTTTCCTTTCCAATATGATAAAGGTAAGTAACAGTGGAAATTCCTCCATGGGATGGGCCAGAAGGTCCCATCCATGAGGAATTTTCTCACCCGTACACAACAGCTTATTTTTTAGTAAGGCTGGTATGAAAAAAGGTTCATTCATGTAGGACTAACCTGGTTTAAATCCAGGTCCTAAAGTTAGACTCCTTTCATATACCAGCCCATGATTTTAGAAGCGGGTTTAATTACAAAATAAGATTTTTTACACACAAGGGAGCTAATTTGGACTTGGGATCATTTCAGCTGACTGTTAACACATGCAAAACAAAAAAAAATAATCATTTTGAAAAAAAATTCCTATGGTGAACATTTGTGAAAATATGCCTGGTGTCCCTTTAAACAGTTGAAAAGTTAGCCATTACTTACTTCCAAGACAACTCCCCGGCCACGCTATTACGGGTGTAACCTAACTAGATCCAAGATGACTTCTGAGCAAAAGTGAAACCAACTGGGTGATTTTAAATTGCTATTAGAGGCTCAACCAAGCATCAATGATCAGAGCCATCAAGTGATGGTATTCAAAGAGGACAAATGTTTGTGACAAGGACACCCTTAACTTTAACTTACAATGGAAATACTATGATAAACAATTAACTTGGTACAAAAAATGCTGGTATTAAGAACACAGTGGTTCTCGAAACCACAAGTCTTGGCCCTTCTTTGTGATCACAAAATTGTAACATTTTGTATAATAAGGTTAAAAGACATAAAGTTGGTCAATGGGTGACATTCTCTTAACACCCCCATGAGTCAGTGGCTTTTCTGACCAAGCTAGGCTGCAATCGGCTTAATTGTTTAGGCAGAAGACAAACAAATTATATAAGTTTTCAAAAACTGCCAAAATGACCCTTTAAAATGGGCACACATGAGCTTTGTACCCATCTTGTTAACACCCGGGTAGCACCGTTGACTTGTGACCCATACAAGTCAAGCAGTTGAGTGATTCTTCTAGCTGAATTTTGGTTTCATGCTGTGACCTTTGGAATCCAATCTGTTAAAACCCATATATGGATTTGGGGTCAGTGATCTTTCTGACCAAGATTGGTGATAGCAATTTATCTGTGACGAGAAAAACAAATTCATAGATTTTCAAAGAATTACCCTTAAAATAAGTGTATAACGTCTTGTGCACTCCGTTTGGAATAAGGTGGGGGATCGAGTCCACATGGGGGCCCCTTCTGAAACCTACTTTGGCAGTGGAATTTTTAAACAAAACTCTGGTCACTGATGGGTACATCAAACAACCACTAACGGGCACAAAATGAAATCATTGTACGGATTCAAAATACGGTCCAAAACCGATTTTTGCAACAGTCACACCCAATTCCGCCCACCAAAGAACAACACTTTTCCTGAAGGACCTTTCCATAAAATTTGGTTCATAATAGGAAATCATCAATAATTAGCTAATATGTAAGTAATCATGCAGGCAATACATGCATACAACACACATACACACACCATCACACATACAATTGGTTCTTTGTCTTGCTCTGATCAAAAGGATTTGTCAATTTGTTTAAATTCTTATTTTTTGACATTTTGTTTACAACACACACCACACACACACACACACACACACACACATGTAGCACACCCTCACACCTGAGAACAGGCCACATAGCCGGGCACAGACAGGCAATAGACATGGACCACTACACGGACACACACATACACCCACAGGTGTAAATTCCAGACATGTATTTTTAAATGAGAAAAAATTTGGATTTTTACAGGGTAAGGATATTATAACTATGAGCAATCACTTAGTGTCAATTCTAGTCTGATGAATACACACCATTTTTTAAATTACAACTCATGTACAGAAAGGTTTCATTATATTATGCTATACATATCTAAAACTACAAGTACTAGCACATTGCCAATGCACAACTGAGTGTGTACACCAACAGACAATGGGGTGTGGCCTTGCTAAGTCTGTGAGTAGCTAGTGTAAATAAACATGCCACACACTGACTAACACACCTAAGTGTAAAACCTTAGGCTGCAAATGCATCAATGCTAACATCCTAACATAACAGCTAGGACAAGTGATGCTGCAAGCAAAAAATGCCTACTAATTGTCCACCGAAGTAACCAGTAGGAACGAGGTAAGAAGGTTTTCCCTCCTGTCCCAACTACACCCTGCTTCACCAAACCCAAACCCAATTTGAATTCAAATTTCAAAAATTTGTTTTTCATAGAAAGTCACCAGCACTTTCAATACTTACATAACTGTGATTTGTTCACAAGAATTGAACAGATACAAAAGACTAGTTTCTATTTTAGTGGCTGGCTGCCCTGACTCTAAATCTCTAACTTGATGGGAAAAGCCTATCTTTGATATCTGAATAGGCTGAAAAGCTACTCTGATATTCATTTTTATGATTTTAGCAACTTCTTTGTTGTTGATGGTCATACCTTTTCTTGAAAAAAAAAAGCTTATTTTCCAAAATTTCAGTTTATTCGATAGTGTATTTTATGTGTGTGAGTATGCGCGTGTAACCACGTGCTTGGGTACTTTATGCGGGCTTTCAATGGGTGTTCCCACTTGTCCGTCACAGCACAAGTAGTGATAGATATTAAGGTTCTGTGGTCAGCGGTGTGATGTCCTAGTGAGACAGACGGATGGACGCTGATGCCTAACAGACAACAGATTTTTCTATGACAAAATCCCCTTCTGCTAAAGCGCCAGGGATAATGATTTTTTTTTCATTTCTGGCAGAGCACTGATTTCTCTCTAAACGATTCAAAGCTAATAACTACATAGCACCACTACTGTTGCGTCACAACATCTCGCCCCGATCCTGTGTGTGACAGTACACTTACCTTCTCTTCTCTGCATCGTTTCCTCGCCGCATGTGGCAATTCTTCTGTATTTTTGTCTTGTTTGCTTGCATGCTTGTGCAATGAGTTCAACTCTCTTTTCACCCTTAAGAAACAAACCATTTTGACATGTGAGGTAGGCCAATCAGGGTTTTCTAGGCCAAGGCAGGGTTTTCTAAAGTAAAAATTAAGCATCCCTACTAAATTTTGAAAACCCACCTACCTCTCCCCTACAATTTGTTAAGGAGGCCTCATATACACTTTAAATCTTTGTGCCAATTCTCCCTTAATTTTTATGCTTCCGACACCATTGAGAGAAAGGGGAACCCTTGGCAACCATGTCATACCCTGTGATGGCAAGCAAACCACCTATGTGTTGCTGGCTGGGCCACTGTATTTTTGTCTGTATAATTTCATTTGATACATTTTCTGCCTATGCTTGTAGGGTTTGTAGGAGTGGGAGAGTTTGGTTAAAAAAGTTAAAGTGACAGGAGGAGATTTTTTAGGATACAAATTTCCTCTCAATTAAATTTCACTGGATCGGTTGTATACCAACTACAATCAACTTTCGCATGTTTAATTGGACCAACAGTGCAAAAAGAAAACTGCAAACCTTGTTTTGAACTTTACTGCTATCGTATATCATTTCCCCATAGAAGAACGCATGCTTTGACTTCT
>JAMKCH010047764.1:0-18280 GCA_023653785.1 Ophioderma brevispina
TATTCACTAAATAATTAATTGATAACAGCCCAAAAAGGCTATTATTATCAGAATTTTGGCAGCCATTGTGAAAAACGCCAGAAATGACGTGTAATTCTTCCATAAATTATAATAGTGGAAATAAGCAGTACACAATAATTAGCTATTAAGAAATACCCGAAAATTGGTTTCATATTAAACTATTAGATAAGCTTGTTTGTAGATTAATATGCCATTTTCTGGAAATTTTTGGCGGCCATTTTGAAAAAACGCCCTCTAGCGAGAGTTACCCACATTTCCCAGAGGTTGGACCCAAAAATCTTGTTCAGCACCCTTGAAAATACCAAGAAAACACCGCAAACCTCTTCCCCCAAAACTTCTAGAATGGGACTTTAATTTTGAACCCTTACTATGTGGTGGACGCAGGATTTTTCGTTTCCGCACCAGTGGTGCCGAGGTATGAAATGCCAGAGGGCGGACATATGAGTTTTCACGCTGTATGTGTCAAACTTCAAACTCTATAATTGTCAAAGCCTTTTTGCAAATTAATATTTTCAGGTGTTACAGGGTACAGCTAATCCCCACACCATTTAAGGTATGAGTTTGATTCGACTGCTTGACGATTCTAATTATGGTTGCAATATAGTACTCATGCTATTTGGTTTCGTCTGCTGGTGATCATATAAATAACAGTAGATTAAAGGGACACTACCAGTGATTTATCCAAAAGGGTCAAAATATTTGAAATTTCCAGGAATTACGTAAAGTGAAGGATAAGTCTCGCCAAAATTTTCAATTTACTTATGCAACTGAAGAATTGAAGAAATGAAGAAATTGAAGGCAGGGTTACAAGCCCGGGGTTCCCAGATGCGAATTCTCCATTCACTGACGTGTTGTAGTAAGTCTGTACGGACAGTAAAGGCTAAAATTTCGATTTTGTCCTTATTAGGGTTGCTTTGGGTGCTTATAATTGGAGGGGATGGCCGCGCTTCGCCCTTTGTTCTTTTTTTTTGTGGGGATTTTGTTTTTTTAAATTGTTCAAATATTTGAAAATCTGTTTTGATGATTTTTGTTCGATCTCTGATTTAGCAAAATCACTGATAGTGCCTTTAAAAGGCTTTAATTGTCACTAGTCGGTCCTGTTCTAGAACAGTGGAGTCTTGAAGAGTCTAATTGGTCTGGCCTGCGTGTTTCTTTGATAGAGCGGTATATTAAGCAACCATTATGCAGAAAATCTTACTTGTGATATAATGATATATATATCAGAAAGTGGAGAGGACCCATTACTGCGCCCAGAGGGACACCCGACAATACATTCTCAACCTGAGTGCTTAGCTCACATCAACAAACAGTGACTGCGGAATGTGACGAAGGTTTTTATCCATGTGTGCAGTGGTCCTCTGATACCAAGTTGGTTCTAAAGCATTGACGGAGCAGGAGACGAAGGCGTCAACGCTTTACCAAAACATAATTATGTCAGTCTGTATCCTTGGTCAGTGTTGGTGTGTATAATCCAAATCGTCACCCAATTTCAAAAGACACACGTGGATCTCTTTCCATCTGAACCCATGTTGAGCATCTGTTAATCTATTGTATTCTCGCAATGGACATAATGTTGACTGCTCCATGATCTTTTAGAGTTAGAACGTTTTTCTCATTTTTTTAGCCTCGTTTTTTGATCCAAAAGATGACAGCTTGAAGGAATGAGGGAATTGTGACCCCTACTTACAACCAATGGGTTTCTTAGGGGGAAATGGGCAAAATAGCAGAAGATGCATATTTTAGGACACTACTAATTTCCTTGACCTATTTTTTGCTTCAGTTTAATCCTTTGAACATGGCAAGCGACATATGTCACTGAAAGATCATAGTTGTTCATGTTTGTTTTAAAAGATCAAAATTATTTATTTTTCCAGGGCATATTCAGAATCGGCATGAAAAATGCAACTAATGGGTCAAACAAGCCAGTCTTCGCTGGTGTTTTTGTAGATGGCTTCCAAATCCCTGCAACATTTGGGAAGCCCCATCTCCCTGAAAACCACTGCAGACTAATGTGTTATGACCTATACATAATCTACCTGGGTTGAAAGTGGTAAATGGCAAGCCATCTCAAAAGCCACTGACTTATGTGTTATAGCGTACACAGAACTGGCCAGGTTGAAAGGGTTAAAATAATGAACAATGATTCTCATGAACGATCAAAATGTGGTTTTAGATGAGTTGAAATCAACATGAAAATGCATTTTAATATGATATCCAAATCTGAGGGCTCTGAAGTGCGACCAAATTTACCAGTGGAGTGAAATAACTAGCCAATGTAACATTGTATACCCTGTACCCATCAATAGAAAACACATACTTGCGCATGAATTTGACAAAAATCACGCTCCACAAAGAAATAAAACCACAATTCCTTCAATAAGGGTTTTTTTTAAGCTTCAGAGTTTATCAATACCTTCGCTCTGAATGAGGTGTTTTGCAAAAGAATTTTTCCTAAAGCTTATTTCACATGGGCATTTCCGTAGGGGTCCACACTGAGAACTTGAATGCCGAGTCTACCGGATCCCCTATGAACATTTGGATTGACAAGAGGCTAATAATAAGAGCATCAAGGATGCTGTGGCTTACTCCAATTTGTGGTGTTTGAGTTTAAAGAAGTTAAAACCACTTTTTATAGGTAAGGCCTCCACCAACAAATGGCATTGCTAAAAAGAATATCCATAAATCCCTAACGTCCCTTACTGGCTTTGTTTCCACTTTTCGACAATTCACGAGCGGACCGTCCTTGTTTTTAATCGGAGTAATTGCCCCTAGATCTAACAATATGCTACAACCTTTGTGCGGTGATCGTCAGGTATTATCTTTTCCGAAAAGGGATTTAGGGGAATATAAGCCTAAAGCCAGTGAAATTTGTTCATTGGTAAGGCCCAACAAATAAAAATCAAGTTTGTTTCCAGGTAGGTAGTCCAAAACCTAAATGTAAAAATGCCCTTTTTCATTTTAATTTAAAAAAAATAATTGCAACGGGTTTCCCCAGAAATTGCTCAAATTTGGCTAACTGGCAAGTCAAGACCGTTGCAAATCAGACTTGATTTGTCCAATTATTAGTGATAAAACAAAAATATTGATTTTCGGATCACTTGGAAATCTTTTCATTTACTGTTTTTGTCTAAAAATGCAAATCTCCTCAAGTAAATAAAAGAAAAACAACAAAATATGGTAAAATGGCTCCAAATTAAAATGTATGTTGGCCTACATGGCAACAAACTTGAATCCCCTTCTGATGCCAGTACTCCATCACCCAACCCATCACCCACCCATTGGATCACTGTATCCATCAATTACCTGACTACCGCACCATCAACCAACAACGCCACCAGACACCATTGCATACTGACCTTTGTCCTTGTCGCCCACTGAGTTTTCAGTACTCCATCACCCAGGGCAGCAAAACGCTTACAAGACGAAACTAAGATGGTTTAAAAAAAAATAATTTTAGCACATTTATTGCTTAAGTGGTATATCAGGGATTAACAGTAAATTTAGATTCATGAGGAAATAGGAAGGGGCTGTGTATGGCCCAGGCAGGGAGCTGTAGTTAACAGAAATACTTACAGTAACACATTAACGCTGTTTTTTCTCAACTTTATGACAACTTTGGAAAAAAAATGAACTTCTTCCATTTGACACTTTCCCCAATTTTAGAAATTGCCGAAGCAAAACTACATCCTCCAGTCAAATGTCAAGAGTTTATTAAACCCTGATCTATGGTATGAAGCTAAATTGCATTTTGTATTAGGCATTTCCCCTTCCTTCAGCCACCATTAGTTTACTACCAAATCACCATTTTTTTAGGAAAACTTTCCCACCTGTCACCCAGAATCTGAAAAAGTATTAATTCACTGAGCCTGTCCAAACAGAAGTACTTATAAAGTTTGTCAGTATAAAAAAGAATCTCCTGCAACTTTTGGTCTTTGTTTTTTTTTTTCAAGTTTTGGCTTTCTTAATAAAACTTTACCGGGGGGGGGGGGGGGGAGATTTGAGTTGAGCCCCACAAAATGTGTCTCCGAAACAGTTTGTCGAAATTCATAAAATAAGCTGCGATCTACCTCTATTTCTAGCTACTTTTTTAGGAGTTTTTTAAAAAAATTGGTATGAATATGCTTTGGAACATGGGAGTAGGGTCTCTGGAATAAATGGTTCGTAAATTGGAGTCACGGGAACTGAAAAAGAGCCTAAAAGAGGGATTTATAGGCCAAAGACAATAACCATACTTCCTCCCAATGTGAGAACCATACAGACTGTCCCAAAAAAACTAGACAATCAAAGATGATTTTTTTGCAAAAAATTAAGTTCAATCTCAAACTGGAGTTTTAGTGATTCCTTTTTTAAGAGTGTTCCAGCTTTCATGATATTTTTAGTTGGGTGTAATTTGGGGGGCTGGTCAGGAGTTATGGCTAATTATCTGCGACAGTGTGAACATGTGGGCCAGTTTCGGCTATCCTGATATCACCAAAGTTGCCCTTGAAAATCACCTTCAAGACATTCTTTATTGAAAATTAAAATAAAAAGTAGTTATAAAGTGCTGTTTTCTTGTGATATAACTATCATTTATAACTTTATAATGTTTCAATTTGCTAATAAATGCATGTAGCATTGGGAATTTCAATTCCAAACAGTCTTGTTGTCTTCGCTTTACTCCGGGTTTCATCAGCAGAAGGTAGACTATACAGACGAGTCCCGTAAAAAGGACAATCTTCTGCATTTAGTGCACATGTTGAAATGAAACAACAAATAGTTTTGTAACACTATATTTAATAAATACTATGCAAGGCATCAATCACAATGATCAAACCTTAGTGTTAAACAAAAGACATTCAGTTTCATGTACTTTTTCTGATACAGCTGGTATTATTTTGAAGTAGAACTCACCTTTGCATGGACACCAAGCTTCAGTTTAACCATCTTCCCTTTTACAGGGAACTTCTTATCTAGTACAAAGGCCAAATCACTATTGTGTAGTAATAACCTGTCATACATTGCTGTAAAAAAGTTGTGCCTGTTTACCACACGTGAAATATTAGCCTGCTTAATGAATAGTTTCCATGCTATCAGTGTTAAAACTATACATACAATGTAATTCTGTACCACAATTGTATATTATAACATGGAAGTATGTATTTTGGAATGAAATTGGCCATAACGTCTTCTAAGTTAATTTGGCAAGCAAAATTTTGCAATCTCTGACCCAACCAATCGAAAATACTGTTAGATATTGCTACCTTTAGGTTGACTAAGTCTCATATAGTGCAAGCAGGGAATGTCACTATCACTAGCGGTGCAAGTAGGATTATACACTGACCATGGCCATGTATGGAATATGAGACTCTTGAACTCACCAGACATATCAAGTAACAGCTGAAAGTGTCAACAATAGATGGGCTGTGTACAACATTAAGAACTGAGTACCACTGGATGAGGGTTTGGTCCCAAAAATTTTTGTTTCCCCCCGGGGGATTAATCTTCTGCCTGCAGAAGAAAAAACACCTTGTTGAAAGTGAACTGAGACCTTTTGAACACAATAGCCTTTCCTTTATTTCTCTTTGTGGAACACTGCTTTCTTCATTCATATTCCTCCCTGACATCTTGGAGGCATTGGGAATAGGGGAAGGGGTAAATGTCCTCCACATTAGAGCGTTGTCCACACATTTGTCCCTCAACAACTTGTAGGCTGTTTATTGGTTCAGCAGTCAAATTCCCCAAATTCCCTAAATTTTCATGATGTCCTTGTCCCCCTGAGAGTGAGTCCCTCATTTCACCCACAACATAAATTTTCTGGTGCTTTTCAATTAAAAATAATAGGGCCTATATTGATATTTCAATGAATGATAACACATTCACTTTGATCTTTACAATATCTGTTTGTTGAAAAGGGTTTAATCTCACAATGATGCTACCCGCTTTATACCTTAAGTTTCTTGAACCTTCGGTGAAACTGGCCCAAGTGTATTTAATCCTTTGTGTTTCAACTGACAATATCTCTGCTTGGGTCAATCAATTTGGATGGAATAAAAGCCAGAATTTAGCATAGACCTGTGCTAACAAATAAGTCCAAAATATCGGGCAAAGGAATGCACAGTTTAATATTTTTTTATATTTTTTTTATTTTTGATTGTATTAGTTTTTTATTGGGACCCAGGTCCCTGTACTTCTCCAATGTGAGAATCCCCCTCCCCACCTGTACATTTAATTGTTTTTGCTGCATATTAGAACCCATAAATTAAAAATGAAAATAAAAAACATTTTTAATTGTATCTACCACATTTTTTACCATTACGCTTAATTTCAATTCAGCACACACACCCAAACATGCAATCACACACAAATGCACATAGTAGCAACAAAACATAGTTCATAAAAATGATGAATGGCATTCAAAGGAAGAAAAGAATCAAAGTTTATTTGTCATACAAGAACTTCTAAATTTTAATGAGGTAACATACTCCATGTGTGCAAAATCATATGTTATTGCACTACATGTACCTACTAGTGTAAAAATACTAGGGTGTTGCTATATATATGAAAGAACTGGTGTGACAGGGTCTGAGTGACCCTGGCTATCTATACCAAAACAAACATCCAGGCCAACACACTTACACTTGACAGTTACTGACCTTGATGTCCAAAAATGGTTCCCTGTTTCTTGGTAGAGACCCTACTAACAATGCATGCAAAGAGTCGCCAGACAACTACAGTGAACCAAGAGTATTGACTAGTCTAACAAGAAATGTGTTACAAGTGTTACACGTGTTACAAGTGTAACATTTTCTGTGCGTTTCTTGATAGTTATGCCCTGTTTCTTGCGTGTTAATGTATTCCAAGGGGGGTGAGTGTTTTGGGCCCTATAGAACTTTTGCTCGACTCCTCCATATCACTGTTTTGTTTTCATACTGTGTCGTAATTGGAAATAAAGTTTGATGAACATATTGATCTATCACCCAGCACTCTGTTATAGACTTACTTTGTAAGCCAAAAAATAGGGGTCTTTGGGAGAGAGACCGCCATAATGCCCCAAAATAAGGAGTTTCCAGGTGACAAATTTGCAAAATAGAAAATTTTGCATAAATCTCACCCAAAAAAGGAGTCTTTGAGCGAGAATTTTCAAAATTTCCATAAAAACGGGGGTCTTTGGGTGACAGTTTGGTAAATTAAAAAAAATATGGGGTCTTTGGGTGACATTTTCAAAATATATAGGGTGTTTGGGTGACAGTGATGCTGAAAATGGGGGTCTTGACAGTCTTACATGTGCATCACCTCCAAGATGGGAGTGCCCCCGCCCCCCGGGGGTCTACCATCTTTCTTCAGTATCTCTGATTGGCTAATTACAGGGGCGGATCCTCGCCCTGAAAAATGACAAAATTACCGGGGGCTGGAAGGTAATCATGATAAAAAATTGGCTAATTTTCAAGATTTTGGCAAAATTACCGGGGGCGCGCACCCAAAAAAAACACCCCCTAGATCCGCCAGTACATTAGGAGTAATAGACCTCCTATACATCAATACTAACCTTTTCAGTTTTTACCATGATTGGTCAAGTACATCATATAACCCCAAGTATAGATGAGGTGACATGTAACGTCAACGCCAGGCAATGAACAAAGCACTGCCTGGCAGTATGCGTGAGCACCTGCAGGGCTTGTGTTTTTAAAATTTGCGCTCAATCAGGCGTGATAAGGCATTGAATGCTGTAACTGTATGGGCATATTCTTCGCACCTCTAACATGTCAGTAGACCAGGTGCTAACTTGTGTTTGTAAACATTGATGTCACCTCATCTATAGCCAATAAAATTGGCTGGTAGCCTTCAGCGGGGGGAGGGTTACAGGATTCGGCACCTTACAGAATTAACTGCATGCTCCGTTGCATTATTAAAGTTGCTGAATTCACAAGTTTGGAAAGGTGACTCCTTACAGAAACACAGTTTTTTCATATACCATACATATTTTTCCCATAATTTTACAACTGACATACTTTTTTTAATAAATATCAACAGTATAAAAACTTTGTTCACATTTTACTTATAAAATCATGCAAAATAAACACATCTATTCATGTTTTACACATGAGTCACATTAACAAAGAACCTAAGTTAAAACCTGTTGAGTAATATACTATAGTAGATTCAACCCATCGTGTCACCTCTAGTACTTTCTCTAAGGTATGGGCATTGAATGAGGGGCATGTACAGTGGTGGAAATTAAAATACCACGCTAAATCTATTGAAACGGGTTGTCCAATGACAGAGAAAAATCAATTCTATGCTTAATAAACGCATTCAAGTCAACATAGCGCATTTATAGCTACATTACTCTCAAACATTCTGACCAATCGTCTTTCCTTCAGTGGTATTCAATGTAGCAGGTGAATTAAATGTTACCAACTTTTGAGTGTCGTATTTTGATTCAAAGGAACACAAAAGTGATATGTCAACATGAAAAGCCAGATTAGCTTAGTTCATGAAACGGTGAATCGGGAAAGCCAGATTATCTTAGCTTTGTTCATGAACAGGTGAATCGGACCACGTATTTCTTTTTCTGCTCCCTCTCCCACCTAATCGACGCTGTCCAAAACTTTTCCTCTGGTGACACGATGGGTTGAATCTACTATAGTATGTTGAATTACCATATAGAAAGTTATTTTTGTGAGGATTTTTATGTCTGTGCTGTTCATGACCAACAAGAGCAGAATATGAATTTTAAAAGCATGTGAATAACATTTTTTTTCATTTTTGCTCCAACAATAATAGCATGTTTTTATGGTTATAACTTCATAAGTGATCAATATAGTACTGTAAACATAGTTAAATTATTTTCGAATTAACATCATATTCGATGATAGCACCGAATAGATGGAAATTGTTTAAGGTTCCTTATGGAATATAAGGCATTTCATACAGGACAAAAAGGGTTCTAACTTCTTCGTTGCAGTTTTTTGATAGAGCCCAGGGGTGCTAATGCAAAATTGGGTGAAGGTGAGTCTCCAATGGTACAAAAATCTACCATTCGTATAGTGAGCAAATTTAAAGGAATATAAGCAGCGATAATGCGAGAGAATAAAAAAAAGTGGAAATGCATTTTTTAGCTTATAAATCAAAAATAACAATGTAACAATTCCATGAAACCACTTTAAAGGTGCAACGAGAGATTTCAAATAACAGGTGTCCTGACAAAATATGAAAATTCTGATTTTGGCACTGGTGTAAAGCTTTATTTCAAAAATATCACCATCTGTAAGGATTAAGCTGAGAGCTGTTCTTTGGTACAAACATTGTGAAATTTCTATTTTCGTATAGGAGCAAACACGAAATTCAGCCTATGTTTTCTGTTGAAATATAAGCATATACAAATCACCTTTTGTTTTCATTTTGCTGTATTTCTGTAACCAAATAAAAGGTAAGGAATTTATTGAGTGTCTAATCTATATGACTTCACTACAAATCACAGAAAATACGGATGACTGGAAATCTTTCGTTGCCCTTAAATGTAGGAACAAAACACCAAATAGTGAAAAAATTAAGTATTTGAGGAATTTTGTCATACTGTCTCCCGCAAATAGACATACACGTGATGACGACACAAAATCTACACTAAACAACTGATTGTTGTTTACACCGGTACAGAATAAACAAAGATCAATAATATTTGTGTTTGAGGTCAAACTGTACAGGTTATGGTGGCACAATATTATGCTTATAAATCTGGGACATTCACACGGAAAGGCTTTTTTGATCTCAAGTTGGAATTTTGATACGCACGTATAGAAATTACAGAATCAGATAAAAAGTACTGCCTTGTCTTTAATACACGGATTTCAAGCCAACCACTTGCAGGTTATGTTAGCACATCTATGCCAGTAACAAATACCAAAATAAGAATTTTGATGATTTTTTGGATGTTTTGGATCAGCAAATCGCTGCTTATCCCTTTAAGTATACAACCCATTTTAAAATATTGTTGGTTTGGAAATGTTGATCCATTGGTACATTTGTCAAACCAAACATCGCCCAATGGTTATTGTCTTTAAAAAAATCAACTAGTTCCTATAATAACCTAGTGCATATTCCAAAATAAGCAACCAATTTATGAAATAGAATTGGCACAACAATGATCCATTCTTACAGTAGCATCATGAAAAATTACCCATCGTTATAGTAAGACGGTGAAATTGCAACCATTTTGCCTGCATATAATACATACACTTTTGTTCTGAGTATCCCCTGAGGGATGGAATTTTTTAGTCAAGTATTATACATTCGATCCAGGTGTTCGATACACACAGAGTTGGTCCAATGACCTATTACAGAACAATGTCAACTTCTATTTACATATGCGTGTGTAAGTGTATGGGGATGAGTGTAGATGTGTACTGGGGGGGGGGCAATCATATATGAAATGGATATGGGTGTAAGGCTCACACTTCAAACCCAGGGGCATTTGGAGACAGAGGACTGGAAAAAAAGGGGTCTTTGGGTGAGAGACAGCCAAATTGCCCCAAAAATAGGGGTTTTCTGAGTGACAAATTTTGCAACATTTTCCCAAAAATGGGGTTTTTGGGTGAGATATATGTAAAATTTTCTAAAAAATACTGGTCTTTAATATACTGTGAATATTTACAAAATTTCCCCCAAAAATAGGGGTCTTTGGGTGACAGTGGTAAAATTTTCCAAAAAATATGCGGGTCTTTGGGTGAGATGTAAAAAAAATATGGGGTCTTTGGGTGACAACGGTGCTGAAAAGGGGGGTCTTAACTGCCTTACATACGTATCACTTCCAAGATGGAATATGTATGTGTATTTACAGATGTCTTTCTGTATTTTAAAAAAAAAATCACAATTTGCATATTTTGACATATATATTAATTTGCATATTTAGGGTGACATGCTGTCTGTGACATTGTTTCTAGGATAATAGGCTGCCTCTAACAAGTATAAAAGGAAATAAAAAAAAAAAACTTACCAACTCGCCTATTGGCCCCCATAGCGAACCATGCTCAGATTTCCTGTTGTACAATTTTCACCCGCCTAAGATTTTACCTAGGCGCCACCTCTGATTGCACTTGTGAGTGTGTGTGTGGAGATTTTTAAAATTGGATTCTTGCAATTCTAATGATTGTTGGTCTATTTTGCATTCATTGGGTCACATACAACATTTGATCTTTTCTGTTATAAAATACAATGATTACAATTTTATACAAATTGTGTACTATAATTACACCTAAAACACAATTAAGTTTTAGCCCAACACCCAAACACTTTGTTAAGAAATTGACGATTTCTCATTTCCCAGAGTGCATTTAATGTGATCTGACAATGTCACACTATGTAAGACGGAAATAAACTCCGGAATAAATTCAAAGCTGTCAATCCTACAATGCACATGCACCTGTTGGTAAGAAATCACCTGGTCACTTTCACTGCATTGTGGGTAATGAAAAATGAAAGATGGTATAAAGTGTTTGGGTGAATGGGGCTATATGTTTGTTTACATGTGTGTGTGCAGTTTTGTGTCACGTGGCAACCGCCAGGCAGTCAATGCCGAGCAGAAAATTAACCAAGTCGTCCCCGCCATAGGGGGAAAAGTCCTTTAGGTAGTTTGCTCCAAATTTTAAGTTGAACTTAAGAAATGCATGCATAGTGCTATGAATAGTGCCAAATTTTCTACCAAATTTTTGCCCACACTTAGGCTGAACTTGGTCGCGCGAAAATTGAAGATTTTGGTCCACCCCAACCACACGGGTGTGGCATGCCAAGTGTGCGTGTGATGTGGGTGTGCATGGTGTGGGTATGTGTGTATATTGTAATAAATTATAATATAGAACATAACAAAGAGAATTGATAATCAGCTAACCCTAATAACAATGCGCTCAAAAACATATTAAACATTACTGCTTTCTTCCAACTCATTTTCTCATTTCAAGCATGCAAAATAAATTGTTTAATCTCAATTGTTCATTAAGGTGATGAGCTTAAAGCTAACTTACAGTGTAGTTATACATATAATAACCACACAAAATATACAAAATTGTACTATATTTTACAATAACCATGTTAATTTTAGCATTTTCTAAAAGAACAACAAATGTGTTCGCCATGGGTCATGAATTCATAGATTAGATTCACGACAGGGGACCAAAACAAGGCAAATTCTATTATGCCTAAACAGGCCCAAACAACTACAGCAGGCGGTAGACCAACATTGTTTATAGACCAATATTAATTTAAAAAGTACTCTTGGGGATTCAAAACAAGGCGGTTCTCGAACCACAAGTGTCGCCTGGGTGCGCGATCACTTGCTTTATGATGTGAGTTTGGCAAATGATGATTCGAAAGGAACAAAGCACTGAAGAGAAGTGTTACAAAGGTCACATGGGGGTCACATGAGGTCACCTAGGTCAACATGAGGTCACCCCACCTGCCCCCTCCCCCGACGCACCATTCAACCCGACGCACCATCCCACCCTCCACCTGACACCCCCCACCCATCGCATCCCAACCCTGACACTCCCGGGCACACCGATTTGTGAAGGGGCCAAAGGTGACATGAGGTCTCCAGGTCACATGAGGTCATCAAGGTTACATGAGGTCACCAAGGGGGTCAACATGGGGTCACAAAGGTACATGAAGTCACCAAGATCAGAAGCACCAAGTCACACAGTCACAAGGTCACATGAGGTCACCAAGGTCACACGAGGTCATAAAGGTCACCTGGGGTTCACAAAGGTCAAATGAAGTCACCAAGGTCACAAGGGAAAGCACCCAAGGTCACAAGAAGTCACCAAGTCACAAGAAGGTCACAAGGTCACACAATGCTCAACCAGTCACCCCGCCCATCCCGAACCCACACCCCTCCACCGACGCACCTTCCCCGACGCACCCTTTACCCCACGCACACAACCCCGACCCCACCCAGACGACATCCACCCGACCCCTACCGAACGCACCCCACCCCCCTATCGTACCCCACCTCACCACTAACACCCCACCCTTCCCCTCACCACTAACATAACACCCCACCCTTCCCCTCACCACTAACACCCCGACCTTCCCCAACCACCCACCCGCCTCGTCCCCAACACTCCACCCCTAACCCCCCCTCCCCAACACCCACCCGCCCCCTACCACCCAACACACCCACCCTGCCCCATCCCGACGGCCCCCACCCCCCCACCCTCCCCCTCCCCAACTCCCCAACAACACCCCACCCTTTCCCCCATCCCCAACACCCCACCCTGCTCCTTCCATCATGATTCACGCAAACAAGAATTAATGGTATAGTAGTTTTCATGTACAAAGGTTTTTCACATCCGATGTACCATTTTAGCGTCATTCCATCAATTACGCATATTAATTAGCTCATTTGCATACCCAAGCCGCATGTATCAGGAACGTTTCAAATGGCAAGAAGATGCGCACCATAATGGTTTTTCGTGCAGTGAAGGAATTTTGCATATATCCAATGTAACCGTTTCACAAAAATATAGCGATTACGCTGATTTTTTTGCATATTAATTAGCTCATTGCATATGTAATTTGTCCGAAATATGCCAAATCCTAATCAGGTCGAGAACTCTTAAACAACCCACTTCCTTCCAACCAAAAAAAGTTACATCATTATAAATGATACGCTTTACGTAACTCCAGATAACTTGCACACAACCCTTGCGCGGAAGGGGTTATCATTTTGACCGGCCAATATAACCTAATTACTTTCATGAATATGCAAATAATGCAGTCCAAAAGCTACACATATATTCGGCATCTGCGAACCGGGTCACGCTATCACCACCACCCTCCCAATTGTGAAGTAAATCGGGATTCGCGTTTAGCCAGCAAGCATTCAAAAAGGTTAACCAAATGTTCTGAAACATATGCAATAAGCTATTAAAATTCATGAAATGCAAATAATGCAGCAGCCAAAAGCTACACTAATATTGCGGCACCTCGCTCTATCATCCTACCTATCAAGTTTGAAGTATCGGGGATAGCGTTTTAGCCTGGAGAGCATTTTGAAATAGGTTAACCGAGTCATACGGACGGACTACGGACATATCGGACGGACACACAGAAATGTGGACTAGTATGTGCCTCCAGCTCCATGAACATTCGTTCCGGCCAAGGCGTAAATCCCTGGGGTGGTGGGGGGATATATCCCCCCCCCAATCTTTTGTGAGTGGGGAATGTCATACGGAGCACCCCCCATGTTTGATTCTCCCCTTCCATTGTTTTTTGGCCAAATAACCTCCTATTTTAACATAATAGTTTTAAAACGGTCAAATTTAGCGCACTGTCGCGCACATTTGTTTTAATAACAATTATATATTTATGCGCTTTTAGGCTCTAAATGGCAAAATTTTTAGCGCGCTTCGGGCGCACAGTGCTATAGTGATCTTTTGAGCAAACTCCTCCGGTTCATATCAAAATTTTCATCATCCCCCCATCCCCCCCCAATGTCGAAAAGAAACTTACGCCACGGTTTCAGATGCGATAACATGTGAAGCCAACGAAAATGCTAAAATCGGAAGGCGGACTTGAAATCGGGAAATGAGGGAGTGGGAGGCAGGTCAGGAAAAGGCGTTTGAGTAAACCACAAACAAACGGGAGGGGACGTGATGAAGGGAATGTGCCGAAGATGAAGAAGGTAAAGAATATAAGGACGAAGTGACCAGGGGAAAGCGACACAAAAATCACGTTTTAGGTCTTGCATCACAACGGATGAAATATGGGGACAAAACTTTACAGATGGGGTTTTTTTTGAAGACCATTCTGTCAGTTGTAAAAACTTTTATATACATAAATGGGGTCATCAATCTGTACTGAAATTTCTTTCTTTTCCCACAATGCAATGGGGATATTGCATAACAGAGGAGATTGGACAAAAATCCGCACTACATCTATTGTTATGCAACATGCATCTTGTCATTGTGGAACAAATTTTGGTACAAATAATTCCGGAAAACAACCCGGAACTGTGTATTCAGAAAACATTGATGCAGGGGTTATTATTAACTATGAAAGAGCATGCCAAAATAATTGCACAAGTCTATGCTTAAATTTATCAAATATAAAAATAACAGAATTTGTTTACAATTTGGTGGTTCGTCTGCAAAGCCAGGGGTACATAGTGATTGCTTTCATAGTTGTGTGGTGATCTGCTGTGCAATACTGTTAACTTAACATAATGGTCCACAATTCCACATGTGTGTGCACATTCGTGGCACTTGAATGTAATGGTCCTTGGATATGCCCCACAAGTTTGCCCTTTCTAGAGTGGGGGTCAAAAGGTCATCTAGAGGTCAATAAGATCTTTGGTCCAAAAATGTCAGAATTATAAATTGCTTGGTGTATCCACTAGTCAATTTTCATGAGACTTGTATACAATGGTCTTAGATATGTCCAGAGGATAAATTTCAGAACATCCCATGCATTCCTTTGTGGTTAACCCAGCGTAAAACCAGGGTCAATTACGGTCACTTGCATAGCACATTGATTCTAAGAGTATATTTGAATTTTTGAGGGATATTTGAGTGTTATTTTCAAAGTGCAGAACATCAGTCAATTATGACAATAGTTGATCTAATATGTGTATAAGTCCTCACAGGTCAGGTCAGGTTTTTCTTCGAGGGCCTGCTATTGGTATCCTGGTAACCGTACTACCTGTCCAGGGCCGGTGTGTCCGTGGCTAAAACCGTCACCCCCATCGTTTCTCTAAGGAAATCTGATTCTCTAAGGCATCTGGTGAGGAGGTAGCTGGTTACCCTGGTAAATGAAAAAGAAGATCTACCTACAAGGGCGTCAGCTCTGGAGAGCTATTGGCGGTCATCCAGTACATGCTGCCTTGGTATGGTGGGGCACGGTTTGCGCAAAGGCTAGGTCCACCACCGATAACTGTGGATTGGCGTCATGAAGTGCATCCGATCAATTATCTTTTTGCTCCAATAAATCCTCCAAGCAGTATTGCTGAGTGTGAGTATCTGGCCACCCTCGTTAGCGGGGACAAAACCGGTTTAAACCTTTGTATAACTAAGTCTGTATCCCAGAGGTTGCCTACTTGCAGAGATAGAGCAGATTTAAAAAAACTAGAATGTTGCGTTCTCGGCTTTCCGCCCGCTCGCTATAATTCAAGGAATATAAGCTGTGGGTCGCTCCATGACCTTTGACTTTGGGCCATATGCCTTTGAATCTCATCAACATATGAGGGATCCCTTGGTGCACCTATGCCATTTTGGTTCCAATTGAACCTCAACTTTTCAATGGAGGGTCGATTTTACATTTTAAGTCCGATTTTCAAAATTGACCTCATATGACTTTGACCTCAGCCATGAGTTTTAACCTCATCAACCTATAAGGGATCCCATGGTGCCCTATGACCAAATTTGGTTCCAATTGAATCGCAACTTTTCATTTAGTTAATTTTTAAAAAAACTAATGCAATTGTAAAAAAACTTAACATTTTAGCATCATTTTTCACCTTGACCTCAACGACCTTTTGACCTGCATATAACCTTTGACGGCTCATTCTATGAGCACAAATGGGTTACCATTGAACTTCAACTTTTCAAATGACGGGGGAGGTCATTGAAAAAAAAATTAAAAATTATAACACATTTTTTAAAAACTTAAACATTTTAGTGACACACACACCAGCCACACACACACCCACATCCACACACACCCACACAACGGATTGCATACCAATGTGTCCTCCAGCTATAGCTAGTGTCCCCCAAAAACCCTATCTTCTACATAATCCACTGGGATTTGCACTGTAAAATTACAGTGCACTCTGGTGATTAACTAGTTTTTGCATGGGATTGTGGGGCTTTCTGAACAACATCCTCTGGTTAGTGTCCACAGTGTTTGGTGACCTCATGCATCAGTGAATGCTGTAATTTTTTATTCATCGGGGGTTTCTTTCATTTTCTGTATTGCCTAAAGAATGAACTCCTATCATATCATAATTACCGCAGCAATAAACAGGCCAATTTTATTTTTCAAAATAGTGGAAAATAACCTTGATTTCAATCCTATAGTCAAAAGATGCTCTTAAGTCCAAGCCTGAGAATTTTTTGCTCTCTTCTATTTTGATTTTTCTCCTCAATGTTTCTAGAAAGAATTCACCTGACAATATGCCAACTTGGTGACTGCCGAACCTATAAGAAGACCGCCCTCGTGGTGAACTGCAATTGTTGAACCCGACAGAAACTCGCCAGTATCTGAAAACACTTCACTTAGTGTATACCCATGTGGTGGCTTGTTTTCATCCCATTTGACGTGTAAAACCTGTTTGTAATAAATAAGATTACAAATCATTGACATTATCTTCTTCCAGTAGTTAATTGGGAAGTGATGACTACTTCAATATAGGTTCAAGTGATCAGTGATTCATCCAAAAGAGTCAGAATATTTGAAATTCGCAGGAATAGCTTAAAAGTTAAAAGTGAATGATAAGTCTGTAGAATTCCCATAAATTACTTTTTCCAACTGAAGGATTGACAGAAAAGGAAGAAAACGGCAGTGTTCAAAGGTATGACTCGCCATTCAGTTGTGTATTGTAGTAAGTGTCCGTACGGACAGTAATGATTAATATAATTATACAATTTTGTCCTTATTAAGTTGCTTCTGGCCTTATAAATGCAGGATATCTTAGGGTACCTGTACTTGTTACAGACATGCACAAATCTGATTTTTGATGTTTTTTTTTATTTTCTGATTTAGCAAATCACTGATAGTGCCTTTAATTGGGCTTGAACCCACATCCTTTTGGAATGTGGGGAGATGAACACTCAATCCATTGGACCGTGTATGCCCTTTTTCGATAAATTTAATACAAAATAAAATCACGTACAGATAATTTATACTGCATTTTTTTGCGCAAATAAGTGCACAAAATAGCCCTACGAATTCACAGCCTTGGTGGCGTTTTACTGTTTTTTCATTTTCTTGTGGATGATGCAGTAAAATCATAACATTGCTATCCCTATGGCTATACCTACCACCACTCTTCCTAACATGAGGGTTAGCATGTTAAAAGTACAAACATTCATTGCAGATCTTTTATTGCATGTAGCCATTTAGAGCTAGGCCCTGGGTCATTATGGTGACCCTGATGAATTGAGCAGTCTAAATAGAAGTGCACTTTACAGGCTGTCCCAAAAAAATGTTAACACTCGGGACGACGGGATTTTGATAACAAGAAAAGTACGAATGGGTCCTTGTTTGGTATTTATTTGAAGCCAATAAAACA
>JAMKCH010047765.1:0-23515 GCA_023653785.1 Ophioderma brevispina
CATATATCTGAGAGCAAAACTCGATGTATAGAGGGCAAACTGGACAGAGAGCGCTGTAAACTCGACATATAACGCTGCACACTCGACATGAGCAAACTCGAGTTTGCTCATGTTGAGAAAAAAATCATGTCGAGTTGGCTCATGTTGAGAAAAAAATCATGTCCAGTTTGCACATGTTGAAAAAAATCATGTCCAGTTTTTTAAAACTCGGCATGATTTATTCTGGACATGATTTATTCTGGACATGATTTATGAAACTCGGCACATAGAGTTCAAACTGGATAGGCAGCGCTGTAACTCGACATATAGCGAGGTAAACTCGATATACAGCGCATGAAACTCGACATGCGAGGGAAAACTCGCCATGATTTGATACGTGGAGCGTGCCATAGGCAGGAGATATAGTCCTCCGGGCTCACAGTCCGGGAACAATGGTGAACAATAGGGCAATCGATTCAGTTGACTCTTCACGCAGTGGCGTAACCAGCCCCTTCAGCCCCTCCCCCAAATGAACTGACTTTTTGTACAGTGTCTATGGAGAAGGACCCAAATTTTCCCCCTCAAAAAAGCCTTGGCACCCCTTCAGCCCCCCATTTGCAAAGGTCTGGTTACGCCACTGTGCACGCAACGTTATTTTCACGCTTTATTCCGTTGTTGCCTATGGAGCCCGGACTATGATACCTGCCGGACTATGATTACTATTACACCGGTTTATTTGTCGTTTGCCAATAAAAATCAGAGTAAGTTGAATAAAAATTCAAAGAAGAAATCTGTTTTTAAGTTTGAACCAAATGTGTATGTTGTGTTGTGGATCCAATGATAAATAACAGCTTTTCTTTCATGACTTTTTTTTCAAAAAGGTATATTTTAAAATAATTAATAGAACCGAACATCTACGTTAATTGGATAGACAGATGCGATAATCACATAACCCCAACACCTACAGAATGAGCAATTTGGTTTATTTATCTTTAACGTTATACCAATTATTGTATGTGAAGTGTACTAGGTTATATGATTATACATGCAATGAAGACTGTAGAGGTGTTTTTAATAGGCCATCAGCTCTTGTATTTCACCGGGGATTGCTGTAGAATGACAAGTTTTGTTTTAGCACAAGAAGCTTAATTTTACAATTACATGAGCTCAATATCTGCATGTGATAATTTACAAAATTAATAAATATCCAAAGAATTCTGTCAGTGTTTATGCAATTAATTTTGTTCGGTCTCCAGAAACAAACAAACCTGTTGTATTATTTTGGTTTCTGCCTTCTTATATCGTAAAGTCATCGCTCGCGCTCTAGTTCTAGTCGACAATTTTTTTAACTAATTACACACAAAAATACATTTCACAATCTCTGAGTCAGTCTTGAAGCAGAACCCTAACAATGGCATCTAGCTGAAAATTGCAGCCATTTTTTGGACAAATCCGAGTTTTTTGTTCACTTAGAGATGTGGCCCACTGTCACTAATTTTAACAATGCTCGGCAGTAGGGTTGTGGTAGATAGAGTTGTGATCTATATCTCCCTCAAATTTTGAAAATAACATGTTTTTTGATAATTTGTAATCTTGCTGAACATGCATTGGCAATTTCAACAGATCTCAAACTTTTTGAATACTTTTACAGAAATTATATTACATTATATTGCTATCTACTGCAGATAGAACTGCTGACAACATCATAATACATGTATAACCAAGGCTATGTGAAGTGTGTAAACCCAAATAATTAAGCTTCGTTTTTTGTCATTTACCAGTTCAAAGTCACCTGACACCTCTGATGAGGTGTGGTCCTTTAGTGACCCCGGGTCACTGGTGACCCTGGTTAATTCAGCTGTCTTTACGGAATAAAGCGCATGTCCACATGCTCGTTGTTCTTCATGGTACTTGGTATTAGTATAAGATTGCATGTGGAGAGCACTTTATTCCATAAAACCTGCTGAATTCATCGGGATCACCAGTGACCCAAGGTCGCTAAACGATTACACTGTTATGAGTAAGGGTTGGAGTAATGGATTAGGGTTAGAGTTATGGCTTCGTTTATAGGGTTAGGATTTTGTGCCACTTATTGAACCAAATGATTTGTTAAATAGACATGAGGACATTTCCAGAGAGAAGCGCCCTCAATGTTTTTTGAAACCCATGGTTTTTGCATATTTGAAATGTTTATCAATGTACTAGATCACACCTGAAGTGAATAAGCCGAATACGCCGTCTTTATGTAATAAGATGTTGATTTAGAAATTTCTGTCGTGCACGACACTAATTCAAAGCATGGTTTCCTATGGGGACGATTAAGATAGCAGGCCAGTTCAAAACAAGGTTTGCGGTTTTCTTTCGTGCTTGTTTGTCCAATAAACCTTCGAAACGTTCTCGGTAGGTGATCTACAACCGATCAAGTGCAAGTTAAGAGAAATTTGTATCAAAAAAAATCTCCTCCTGTCACTTTTAATTACTGTTGACGTAAAGATTTTTCATGTACCTGTTGCTAAAATGACAGGGCATTTTTAGGTTTCTTTTGAACAACCACTAAGTGGGCTTGGTACCCATTTGGGTTTGTATTCTGATGATTGGATCCTGACTTGGCTTGATGATAAATTACAACAAATCTTCCCTGTTGCCAGAAACAACCAAAACTTGGATTGGTTATACGTAGTATCGTCCAGCTAATGTCAAGGTCAACCGGGTATCCGTATTCTGTGGACAGGATACGCAAATTAAAGAAGAACACAAAATGTGCATTAAAACAGGGTCAAGGCACAGCTCGCAGCCAATGTTAAGGTCAACCGGGTATCCATATCCCCCTGAACAGGATACGCAAAATAAAGACGAACATAAAACATGACAGGGTCAAAGCACAGTTCGCATGACCAGCGAGCCTGGCTGCTGGTCAGCGTGTGGCAATGGAAGATATAACATTGCAAGCAAAACTCATATTACGCGATGTATACAGGCTACTTACGGCGGCCCGGAAAGTATTTCCCACGGTGTAGTTTGTGTCACAGACTGCGAAAAGATATTATCTAACTTGCTACTGCGTGAGACACTAACGTTACCAGTCCGTCATAGAGAATGTGTGCAAATGAAACTAAATCTCAAATATCTCCGGAAAACAGGGGTTCTATGGATGCTTTTGCATCAGAGGATCTTTTGTTTTGAATATGTATCGTAATTGGGTCTGAAACTCTAGAACCTAGGGAGAAATTGAACGTTTTACGTTACGTCGGTGCTTCGCAGGACACGGAAAAGAGAACAGCGATCTCGCTACGGTGGTATTCCATTTCCCCCCATGCCTTTCGATATTTTTCCATCTGAGAAATTTTAAAACACTGGTTTTTAAATTTACGCCCAACTTTTTTTCATTTTCAATTATAGGAAACAGGATTACGTACTCCGGACCGTAGCACCTTACAGGTTATATACACTAAAAAAATCTTCGCAGGAATAGTAACAGAATCTCTACACCACTGGACGCATAACCCCGCAGCCGCGCGCAAGTGGATGTAAGCTGCTCGAAGGACAAGGGGGATCCGTCTGCTCATTCAGTCCATTCTGTTTAAGGGTATTAGCAGGCTAACTATGTTTTCAGTTTGTAGACTATGGACCCATCTTTTTCACATTCATGCGGGGCAATGAAATTACTTATAAGCACAATATACAGATGTTGAATCGTAAAAAGGAATTTTATTAGGGAATACAGCCAATTTTTGGAAAAAATAAGATTGGATGACGTCACAGCCTGGATGGTTTATTATTTTGATTCGGGGGACCCTTCAGGTAAAAATGACGTACGTATCCCCTACATTGGAAAAAAAAAACAACCGATGATCGTTATCGTTCGTCGGTTTTGAATCAGTAGGGAAAAAGTAATTTTGTACTGTGTAGAACTAATACAGGTGTCTTTTGGAAAAAAATAATAGCAATTTGGGCAGAAGGTTCTGTACCAGACCTTGATTTAACATAGTCGGATTTATATAGCAGGTCGCCCCCGAAGCCCGAAGAGCAAACTGATTTCTGATACCTGACACGTGACCTGGTACTTGACACGTGACACCAAACGATTCGTATCGTACCGTTTTATAACTAAAAAACGGCAAAGCAGCAAGCATTGTAATCTCTGTGTCCAGCGTAGTAATCGATTTCAAGATGTGCGCTATACATGTGGTTATGTAAAGGAGGTTAGACACGATTCTGCTCAGATTTGGGCGTTGGGGATTCCAAACCGGTAATTGTGAAATTCATGCATTACTATGGCAGTCTCGGTCCCGTGACATAAGAACGAAATCATTTTAAACCTTTGTTCAAAGATCTTAGTAAATCATGATAAATTAAGAAAAAAATATGAAGTTCACATCAATCATGCTTCTGTTAAATTACCTGTGCATAACTCAAAACTCCAGGAACTTCCCCTGCAAAAGTAATCTCTATCAAACATAATACCCTCGAACATTACGCGCCATGGCTACAGAGGTATGCGCTCTGTAGCCATGGCCCCGAGACAACTCTATATCAAAACAGCCCTATTATAATATTATACAACACAAAACATTGCACTCCTGGATCACTGGATTGGTCACCTGGACTCCGTACTTGAAGCCACTGTCGGCCATTTGGGAATCCCAACAGCCCTAAGGCAGGAGATTAGAGCCGGTCATTTACACAAAATGTGTCCCCATTGAATAGACTCCAGAGGAATGAAAGCCAATTCAGTGAGCTTTATGGATTTGAGTCGGGAATTTAAACCCTAGAGCTTTTCTAATAAATAATATGGTTTGCAAATATTGAATGCCTAAGAGTGTGTTAGTAAAAATATATCATGAAGTCAAATTTGGACTTTTCCATTTCATCACGAGGCTAAACAGAGTGAAATGGACCAGTCAAATTTGACCGAATGATTATTTTTACTATTGCACGAATATTAGCAGTCAATATTTTATATCACTAATCACTTTGCTTCTTTTCATACCATGTAATAGTAAAAACTATCCATATACCTCATATCAGTGTAAGCATTATTATAAAATATAATTCTGCGGGATACTTGCCGCAAATGACCCTGAGCTAGGGCTAAACCAACCCAATAACCAACCAAGAAAATGGAACAAAGATTCTTAATAGCCTGTGGGGCGTTGACAAACTAACGATTTTTTAAATAAATTATTAACTCGACATATAACAACCTGTTGCCCCAAATAAAACTTGCACATTTTCTTGAAAATGAATAAAATGTCACTTCAATTTATTCTTCTTCAGTGCTATCAGCTCCGTGTTTCAAAACATGTATCATTTCAATCAATTTCTTAGGAATGATTCTTCTTGCTAAATGTGCTCATAACAAAATATTATTTTCATAATAGACTCAGAACAGCACAACAATTTTTCAAAGAAAATGCCTATCAACAACATCGACATTTTTGTACTTACCAATCTATTGGTGTACGCACACGCATCTTCACCACTACCTGGGTAAGTGGAATTTCTGATAAATAATACTTAAAATTTTATGCTACAAATTTATGAAAAGAATCTTTATTTTCCTGGCGTATTATTAAGAAAATAATACCGACAATGTGGTACATATCATTCGTCTCTTTTTATTCATAACAAAATAGATATCTTTGAACAAAAAATGAATAAAGTACACTTACTTTTTATGTTTGTACGTAGGGTATGTAGTTCCACTGAATCACATGAACAATCATATCGACAGACATATAAAACCTTATACAAAGAGCGGTACTATGTAGCTTGTGGGCAGGTGTTCAAATGGTCAAGGTGTTCAAGGTATAGGTAGGTATGCTAATTACTATTAAATGATAAGACTCAGTTTATTTGTTGATACATGCTATAAACCATATCTTACTCAAATAAAAGAACAGAGCTATTACTATAACCCACTGACCTCTACTGTGGCACGCTCCACGTATCAAATCATGGCGAGTTTCATGCGCTGTATATCGAGTTTACCCCACTATATGTCGAGTTTACAGCGCTGCCTATCCAGTTTGAACTCTATGTGCCGAGTTTCATAAATCATGTCCAGAATAAATCATGTCCAGAATAAATCATGCCGAGTTTTAAAAAACTGGACATGATTTTTTCAACATGTGCAAACTGGACATGATTTTTTTCTCAACATGAGCAAACTCGACATGATTTTTTTTCTCAACATGAGCAAACTCGACATGATTTTTTGCTCAACATGAGTAAACTCGACATGATCTTTTTTACACATACACCAAAAAATCATGTCGATTTTCCCTCAAGTTGAGAAAAAATCATGTCCGTGATTGTTGAAACTTGACAGGATGTATGTCAAATCTCACCATATAGAAGAGCAAACCTCGATGTTTAGAGGGCAAAAAACTGGACATAATAGCGTCATAAAACTCGACATAAAGCTGCACATGCGACATAGGAACGAGGAAAACTCGATACACAGCGCGTGAAACTCGACATGCCCGGAAAACTCGCCATTGATTTGATACGTGGAGCGTGCATAGATACTCTACACATGGATTAGCGGCTGCCGCACAGTTAATGGTCGCCGAGTGTCACAACAGGAAGTTGCCGTTTTACCTATACAATATGGCGTAAAAATGCCTCACCTGCTGGTGCACATATTCCACACTATGTTCTATTGTTTGACAAGGTGTAAATGCATTGTTGTCCCGCCATATGTATAGGTCAAAAAAGCCCTTCCTGTTGTGACACCGGCTACTCAGTCCGCTATCCTGTGGTTAGATGTTCCATGTGCTATAACCTAACGCTAGTAGAAACAAATGATAAATAGCATTGTGAAAGCATCCATTTTGGGCTGTATTGACAATTCACCCGTACCGATAGGTTATCTATTGATGATGTGACATAAATATTTAACCACCACAAGGGGCAAGAATTTGGCCTATTCTAATAGGCTTCAGGGAACAACTACGATATTCAAGGCCTTGTACTTCAAGAAATGTGTACCCTGAACAAAATATGTTGCGCTCGTTCATTGTCCTTATGAGTTTAACGTCAATACGGTAACACGAACAGCACAATGAGTTGAAATTGGCGTTTAAATCTTCGCAACCTCCCTATTGTCAGTCCACTTCCTCACCTTGTCATCTACGTTGACTAGGGCACGCGCCACGTCTTCAAATCATGCGAGTCATCAATGCCGTATTCGATTTACCCCCCGCTAAATTGTTCTCATTACAGCGCTGCCTATCCGTTTGAACTCATGTCCTATTTTCATCCATAAATCAGCCAGAATCAATCCTGCGATTGTTTAAAAACTTGACATGATTTTTTTCAGCACATGTTGTGCAAACTGGACATTATTTTTTTCTCAACATGCGCAAACTCGGCATGATTTTTTTCTCACATACTCCAAACTCGACTGATTTTTTTTTCTCACATGAGCAAACTTACATGATTTTTTTTACATCATACACCAAAAAATCATGTCGATTTTTCCCTCATGTTGAGAAAAAATCATGTCGAGATTTGAAACTGGACACGATTTATTTCAAACTCACCATATAGAGACAAACTCGATGTATAGAGGGCAAAACTGATAATAGCGCTGTAAACTCGACATATAACGCTGCACACCTCGACCATATGCGAGAAACACTCGATACACAGCGCGTGGAAACTCGACATGCGCGGAAACTCCCAATGATTTGATACGGTGGAGCGTGCCATAGTTTGACCCTACTTTTACATCTCTTCCAATCTATTTATTTTATTGAGTGAGCGCGTATCCCATACGTTGGGTAAACGGGGAATGGTTGAGGGAGAGATCACAACCACCGTTCTGTAATAAAGCATTATCGTATAAAACATTCCCTGACCAAAACCAGGTTGCTTGTTCATTTTCATCTTTTCATTCTCTCTTTATATTCGACTTCAAAGCACTGGAAACAATTCAAATTAAGGCGAATCAGATGGTGTATTGAGTTAATTAATGAACTCTTGATCTGAACCAAGAACCACTACTTTCGCTTTTCGCCGTCGCAGTCCCATGTTTGTATAGTACGTAAAGTTTGTCCTTATGTACAATTTGTGTATTCATACTTGGAGTAGATGTCGAAAGCCTGCGTGATCTGGTCCGCTTGATTTCAAAGTTTCTTATATCTGAAATGAAGTATTCTTCAAGTGTCGCCACAAAAACAATGTTTTTGTGTGTGTGTGTGTGTGTTGAGGGTGAGGGGGTTTAGTGTGTGATTGTGTGTGGGTGTGGGTGCTGATGTTGTGGTGTGCTTGTGGGTATGTATAAATGGTAGGTAAAGATTTTTATAATATTAATCTATTACTTTCATTTTGACCACCTTTGTCAGGGAAGCATATAATCGGTGAACCACCAGGATACTTACACCAGAGTATACCGGACAGTCTCAATTTGTTGCCCAGGTTGGACAGAACAAGGAACACGGATTTTTGCTTGAGTACGTATTCGTATTAATCTTGTGCTTCCTTCTCATAGATCAATGGTGGGAATATTTTCAATTGAAATGACCAATGGGTGGGTACATAAAATCAAATCACTAATACAATTAAACTTCATAGCTTTGCAATCAAGTATTCGACTGTGTATGAAGTAGGCTGTAAACCAATTTACGTGGTTTCCACCCTAATCGTTCGCACATTCATGGACAAATCACGATTAACTTATTTGGTGGAACCGTCTTTTGGGATAGACCTCAGAATGGCATAGACATTGTCCCATGTTTTGTAAAAGAAAATAAGTGTGGGTTTATTTTAAGTATTTTACGCAATGAGTAAATTTGAAGTTAACTATTGTACCCATACACATAAAAGGAAAGAGTTGCATCTTCACGCACACTAACTCAAAATACTCATCTGTTGAGGATCACAAAACTGCTGCAAATCTGCTTGTTCAAAAATAGCTGGCCATATTCTGTATGGAATGCTTGTTAGTCTAGGCGAAACGTCCCGTCTCCTTCGAAAGACGTTTCGAATATTCGAACCAAAATCCTTAACTGGATATTCGCAATACTTGTTTAAGAAGTTCTTAAAACTGCACTTGTTTATTGAACAGTTGCGAAGTTCGTAACACTCAAAACTTGGCCATCGTGGAGCAATATAATTACCCACATCAGCGGTCCTAGACCACTCATCAACACGTATTGTTAGATGGTCGTAAACTCTGCATGCGGTCGTTGCCGGAACATGTCCCCTTTTGCACCGTCCTTCCAAAGACCTATAAGTATATGATAATGACGACTGGTCCAAAACAAAAAACGAAATACGATTGCAAGATATACGCATACAACAATAAAAAAAGAAAGAACCAATGAGCGAGTCGTGCAGTCCACTCAATTAAATACATTAAGTGCAAAGAACTGGAAGAAATGCCTTATCGGGGCTTTGCATAATCCATTAGTAATAACATTAAATATTTAAAAATATGACAAAGTAACTTTTCCGATGTATGTATTTTATAATAATCATTTCAGTTGATAGCACTACTGATGAGTCTACTCCTACTCAATCTGATTCCATAGTGATGACTTCATACGCCACAAGTCTAAGTAGTCTATCGACACAAGATGTAACAAGAAGTAAGCTTTAAATAAGTAATTTAGTGTGTTTTCTTTAGGTTAAAAACAACTAGACAAACATGGTAGTTTCCCCCAGACTCCCCAGTTCTCCAAACATAATTCTATTATGGGAGAGCGGGGTAAATTAAATAACAATACGTTTTTATATAGCGCTCTATCACCGAAAACAGTCTCAAAGCGCTGTTGTCTTTTATTATTATGCTGCCATCTAGAATTTGTTACAATCATTTCGCTTTATCTAGGTGGCTGCTGGCCAAGCGCGCATGCCTATCAGCACTTACATTGTAATATTCCCCATAACAGCTCCCCATATATCGCTTTGGTCGACGAGGTATTGAGATAAGTATCTTGCCCAGGGACACAAACAGTTGACAAATCTTAATTATGTTACTTGATGTGTTACGTTAAGCCTTTGTTTTTAACAAATCATATGTAAGCATGAATGTACTTGGAGAATTCGTATCTCAAGTTCAGTAAAACGCTTGAAATAAATTGTTAAAAACAAATTGATGGAAGAAATATTCACAATAGTCTGCTGCAATGAAATTTGAAATTGGCAAAATATTAGCAAAGTCGTTTCTGGAATAAAAGAAAAGGTTGGTGTGGACGACCGTGGTGTATTCTCATTCCTGGATGCATTTTCTCTAGCAAAGATGATAGAAACAAATTTGAATTCCGATATGGTTTACAATAAATGATAATACTTGGGCATGGACAACGGTATTAAAAAGTAAAATCTTAATTGATGATAAGGTTTGTTTTAAATGAAGCACAATGGAAGTGTTCGTGGCGAGGTCATACCCCGTTCTCAAAAACTTCTTTTAAAAACAAATTTGTTGAAAGAAGGTATTTATGACCGGTTGTAGATCTAGATAGCTTACATTGCGTTCACGAAGGTGATTGGTAAAATGGGGATGGATAATCGGCCAGTTAGACCAGTGGGCGTGTTACTGTTAGACCAGTGGGCGAGTTACTGTTAGACCATGAATAATCGGCCAGTTATGTGGCGGCGAGTTATGGACGAGTTACTGTTAGACCATTGGGCGAGTTACTGTAAGACCATTGGGCGAGTTACTGTTAGACCAGTGGGCGAGTTACTGTTAGACCATTGGGCGAGTTACTGTTAGACCATGGGGCGAGTTCCTGTTAGACCATTGGGCAAGTAACTGTTAGACCAGTGGGCGAGTTAATGTTAGACCATTGGGCGAGTTAATGTTAGACCAGTGGGCGAGTTATGGGCGAGTTACTTTTAGACCATTGGGCGAGTTCCTGTTGAGACCAGTGGGCGAGTTACTGTTAACCAATGGGCAAAGTTACTGTTAACCGCAGTGGACGAGTTACTGTTGACAAGTGGGCGAGTAACTGTTAGACCATACGGCGAGTTTTACTGTTAGACCACTGGGCGCGTTCTGTTAGACCAATGGGCGAGTTACCGTTAGACCAATGGGGCGAGTTACTGTTATACCAATGTGCGAGTTACTGTTAGACCTTTGGGCGAGTCTGTTACCATGTGCGAGTTACTAGTTAGAAACCATCAATAATCGCCAGTTATGTGCGGCGAAGTTATGGACGGTTACTGTTAGCCCATTGGGCGAGTTACTGTTTGGCCAATTGGCGAGTTACTGTTAGAACAGGGGCGAGTTTCTGTTAGACCATTGGGCGAGTTACTGTTTGGCCAATTGGCGAGTTACTGTTAGACCATTAATAATCGGCGGCGAGTTATGTGGCGGCGAGTTATTGGCGAGTTACTGTTTGACCATTGGGCGAGTTACTGTTAGCCAGTGGCGCTTAAAACTGTTAGCCATGGCGATTTACTGTTAGGCCATTGGCCGAGTTACTGTTAGACCAGGGGCGATTTACAGTTGGACCAATGGGCGAGTAACTGTTAGACCATTGGGCGAGTTAGTGTTAGGCCATTGGGCGAGTTACTGTTTACCATTGGGCGAGTTACTATCATTGGGCGAGTTACTTTTAGACCAGTGGGCGAGTTAGTTTAGAGTCCAATGGGCGAGTTACTGTTAGACTGCACCAAATTGTATTATAAGCTGAAACGTCATTGCTGATACAGTCTCAGGAGTAGCACCAGGGCCTATTCGATATAAAAAAAAGGCTGATATGCAAGAATTTTCAACGCTTTGTAATGGGAAGTGGAGAGGGACACCCTTCCCGCACTCATTCCACCCTCGTCATTTCGTGACTCGCATTTTCGCGCCTCACATGTTGCTCTTCGCCGCCATTTGGCCCTCGCAAACAGATCGTCAAATCAAATTGGCCCCTGGTGAAAAATAGTTTGATAACCCCTGTGATATAGAACCTGCAAAGATCAAATAAGGATGAGTTCATCATACCGTGGTACTTGGGTGTGAATAAACTAGCCATTTGATTCAAATTAACTATTAATTTTCAATTTAGGTTAACCCTACCCATGGGTTTGGTTAAGTTTCTGATCTCGGCGGTCCAAGATTAGGACTTCAATACAGTTCATTTTGGGATGGACCATGTTTTAGAAAATTTCTGGAACTCCCACTTTTGCGCTTAAAGAAGTCTGACTCAGAGATTCGAAATATCTTTTTCTTTGTGTAAAAGAAAATAGTCCAACTGAACTAAGAAGTAGCCTAAAATGCCAATTCCCGAATTTGAGATGATCGGATTTTTTCTTTTTGATGGCAGTAAACATTTTGTGTAGTATTACGCCCATAGGATACTGTGTATACCAAAATATTTCCGGATCCGGATTTTTATAGGCAAGTTGTGGATTTTCTATATGAAGGACTTTATTTAAGCTTAGCATTTCACACAGTGATTATGTATGTGGAGCAGCATTATGTACATGCAAAAAACACTATTTTTTTGGAACTTGAAGGGCGCCCTCCGCAGGAAATCTCTGAGGCGGCCCTTTACCAGCAAGTACAACAAATTTTGAAGACAAGCGAGAGCGAAAATATAAGCCTACCCATTGAATCTAGTACTATAGAATCTTTAGTACAACTTTTTGCGTTGGCGATGTGAATCCGGATCTCAGTCCAGACGTTGTCCATCCATGCCCTATATAGAGTGCAAATTGAATGTATTAAAAATAATTTTTCCAACTTTGTTTTTCCACTACCCTTTTGTCCTAAAAATGAATAAAATAGGATAAAGCAAATCATTAAAACAATCAATCAATTAAACAAAAACCAAGTAATTGTTCTAATCATAACTCGCCAATTGGTCCAACAGTAACTCACCCATTGGTCCAACAGTAACTCGCCGATTGGCCTAACAGTAACTCGCCCATTGGTCCAACAGTAACTCGCCCATTGGCCCAACAGTAACTCGTCCATTGGTCCAACAGTAACTCGCCCATTGGCCCAACAGTAACTCTCCCAATGGCCTAACAGTAACTCGCCAGATGGTCTAACAGTAACTCGCCCATTGGTCCAACAGTAACTCGCCCATAACTCGCCGCCCCATAACTCGCCGACTAACCATTCCCGGTAAAATTGTTGTGAAATTGTTTCTTGACTAAAAGATGTTTAGTGGTGAGACTGCAAATTGGACATGGTGCTGCGTATGCGTAAGCGGGTAAGCGGGAGTGGGTACAGGAAGGTGTGACTCCCTCCCGCGCGAAGCGCGGAACCCTTGCAATGTTTTCAAGACACATTTCTTAATGAAAACTTGATATTCCCAATTGAAAATTGCAAAATGGATAATAACAAAAATAATGGTACTTTGGTAAGGTTATGTTTTGAATGGAGCAAAAATATCATTTATATTTTTTGATCCCCAATACCGAATGGAAATTTGTTGATCCCTTTTTTGGGGACATAATTTTTTTTATAATCACCCTATATTTTCCACCTCTCCAGAGTATTTATGAATACTCCCTTAACACGCCTCAAAATGTGAAATCGGTTTGGTCATTTTGTGGCCCACATGTCAGATCTGACATATCTGACATATCAGATCTGACACAGCCTAATCGGGATATATGCAGGTAAGGGATGGGCGATATCTATTAATGTTAGTCTCTTCAACGACGTACACTTAATCTAAACACAGAAAATGACGGTTCCCATTTATTGTTTGAACAGAGCACAAAAGGAGACTAAGTCAATGATCATTCGCGCGGAGTTCCTAATCGAGAATTCCGGGAAAATTGCGTGTCCCGCGCCAGCCTGCATCTGCATTGTTCAAGACGTTTTCATGTTCCTTTTATACACTGAAAATGTGTAATAAATTGCGAGGCAAATTATGGATTATACCAGGTGAGGCTAGCCTGATGTTGCTAGCCACCGCCAAACAAAAAACAGTAATTGCCCCCGGTAATTGCCATACAATTTCTGTTCTGCCGGCAGATTAGATGCTATGATGTTTCGAAGCTTTTCGAGGTAAACAGAAGCCTATTTTTTTTACTCAGTCGCACCCTATTACGAATCGCTCACACGCGGCAGCCATAATGCAGACCAGCTCAGACCGCGAGGTAAACCGCAGACAGTGACCCGAATACTAAAAATAGCTAATAGCTAGCAATTATTCCAACTATGGCAATCCGTTTCTAATGATTCGTGTTGTTTCCCAATTTTTCCTGAATTCCCGATTAGGAACTCCCGCGTTCATGAAATTATTGACTTACGAGTGATAATACAGTAAATAACATTTAATGCTTCTCCACACTTTGTCTGTAAATGCTATGAACTGTGACCGACACATACAATATACTCACCCGTGAAGATATCTATGATTTCTTCACTAATTTCAACTTCGTTCAACCGTTTGTTGTTCGAAAATAATCACGCGATTTGCGGCGATTGGCTATTAGTTCACTCCGAAAAAGAGTGAGCATTTTCTCACTCTTTTAGAGCTAAAATCCGGTCGATAAAAGTTCAGAGTGGGCTTCACTCCGAAGAAGAGTGGCATTTTGAGCCACTCGGTAACATAGTGAGCTCGGTTAACCACGAGTTAAGGTGTCAGGTTGCATTTTCTCGCTCTTTTAGAGCTAAAAGCCACTCGATTAGAGTTAATTTAAAATTACTCGAAATTCAGAGTGATTTTTCACTCTTTCATTTTAAGAGAGTGGCTTTAACTTTGGATTTGTTAGTTTTTCTTATTATACTTTATCTCCATGTTGTATATTAATTTTGTATTTTAAATTTGTTGTAAGGCGCCGTGTTCTCTGTAGAGCGCCATATAATGCATATTATTATAATTGTTCCGTATTTTACTTCCGTTTGAGCGATGATTATGTGTACACGAGGGCCCCGGGTGATTGTAGACGTTGTAAAATAGTAATAGTCAGTTAATGTAAATTAATATAGCTCTGTGCCAAAGAAAGAAAACAGTGTATTGTGCACATTTCGAGGGGGAGTCCAAGTGCATCCCAGGCTTCTTTCTTTTTCGGGGGGAAACGAGGTTCGGAGTTCATCATTTCCATCAAAGTTGCGCAACTGAAGTAAGGCAATTTACGAAAAAAAAAAAAAAGGTAAACAATTTTTTTGCGTTAAAAACGGACTCGTGGAAAAACGGAAATCCTGGGTACACATAGACTCCCCATATGCACTTAAATGTGGAGCGAAGTTCAAGGACTGTGAGACGCTTATAATTTCGCAAAAATGGAACCACAACAAGCTGGAATTGTCGTCCAAGTTCTTACAGTCAGAAATAATATAAGCGAATAATAATTATGTCTGCTTGAGTCATGTCTGTAGTTGAATAATAGCTTCTTCGTGTAATTAAATTGCCGTGCAAAATGTGATAATCTGTTTTAACAGTAGGTATCGGATTTACTTCCGTTTGATCGAGATTAGTGTACGCGGGCGGCGCACGGTGATGAGTACGGTATTGTGTTTGATTTTTTGTAAAAAAAATGTTAATAGTCCAGCAAATGTAAATTAATATAGTTATGCCAAAGAAAGATCTTTACGTTATCCTGAAAATTGCCTATCGAGAGAGCAGTAAAGTATGAAATTAACCCCACAAGGAAATAAAACTATCAAGGTCACTGGGAAAGGCCTATAGCTTAACCGCTCGTGGCAGATGCAATTAGCTGTTATTGTATGCTTGTCCTTGTTGGTGTTGGGAAGAAAAATGCACATCAGAAACGGGTAAGCTCTTATTCAAAAGTATTCTGTTGTATCTGTGGAAAATTCGGATTATCAAGAAATTTAATCCTAACGATCTACGATAATCTTAACTACAAATAACAGAATGAGCAATTTGATTTTCATTTAGGCCTATTACTCCTTAACTTTATTGTCAAACTATTTTATGTGAACTTACTACCAGAATATACAGACTTGTCCCAATAAAAACTATACAATCAAACTAAAAATTATAAAAATAAAACTGTGCAGTTGTGAGCTATTTTGACTGTATGTTTGACAAGTTCCTAAGCTAAATCCTCGCTTTTATTCCATGCAATTGATGGACCCTAAGCGGAGATATTGTCAGGTGAACACCAAGGATAAAATACCACTTGGGCCTTTCACCTTAAGGTTCAAGAAACCTCAAGGTATAAGGTTTAGATCATTTGTGGGATTAAACTGGTTTCACACAAAAGAATATTTTTACAGATCCGGTAACGATCAAGTGAATGTATTATCATGCATTGAACTAATCAATAATATTATTTTTCATTGATCACAGGCAGACCTTTTTGTTGGTGAAATGAGGGATTCACTTTCAGGGAACATAATCATGAAATTCAGGAAATTTATGAAGTGACTGCTGAACTACTGTGACAGCCACAATTTCTGTTGAGGGCAGATGTGTGGACAACGCTCTAATTTTGAGGTACAATTTACTACCTTCCCTATTCACCCCCTGCCTCCATTGCCAGGGCGGAATATAATGAAGAAAACAGTGTTTCAACAAAAGCAATAAATAAAGGATGGTTTGTTTCAAAGGTCTCAGTTACTTTCAACAAGGGTGGTTTTTATGGTTCACCATCTGGCAAAACTTGCGTAGAGCTGAGACAACAAGATGTTGGAATTGAAATTTCCAATGCTACGTTGTATGTATTAGCAATTGCAACATTATAACGTTATAAATTATGTATATAACAAGAAGCGGCACTTAATACCTACTTTTTATTTAAATTTTAATAAAAATGATTTTAAGGTGATTTCAATGGCAACTTTTGTTGACCTAGGATGCCGAAACTGTCCCAACATTTTTTTTCAACGGTCTCGGATAATTAGCCATAACTCCTGAACCAACCCCCAAATTACACCAACTAAAAAATCTTATGAAAGCTGGAACACTCCTAACCACGACCAGTAAACGCCAGTTGCGATGAACTTAATTTTTGGCCCAAAAAAATTAATCGTGATTGTATATTTTTTTGGGACGTCGGTAGTATATGCAAAGTCTGTCTAATGTTTTATTAGGTCACCAGCTCTTGGCCAGCTCGTGGATTTCATCCGGGATTGATATGGAATAATAAGTTTTGTTTTCCAATTTTTCGGTTTCTGCCTTCCACCGGGTGAGTAAAAAAACTTGACCCTGATTGCGTCCGCCATTTTGATTTTTTAAGTAATATATATCTGCTGACAGCTTAAGTTCATTTCTTTACTGAGTCGTTCATCACGATTCGGTTTGCGCTTTGTCCACGGATTCACTTTAAAATGACTGCGTTAGTCAGAAGGCAGATCAGTGTCCGGAAGAAAATCTGGCTATTTATGGACTGCAGAATAAATGGGGCGCTATTTAACCCCACAAAATCATAATTTACCTTCGATGCCCCTTACGTTTCTATGTCCTCATCACTCATAGCAATCATTTGAAAAATAAAGTAACTTGATACACTGTGCATGTACAATTTTCTGGAGGAGGTGATGAATCATAGGCTTATGAAGGAACAGCAGTCGGTGACCACCTTTTTGAGGTTTTAAACGTATTGTCTATAGACAGACCAGAAACTACAATCTTGAAACAAAGAATGCCTTTCAAATTAAAACTTCCCATTATCACTGGCTTTTACACCTTTAAGATTGCCCCCCAAACTTTATTTGACTAAACATAGATATATACCTTCATCAATCTTTGTTGAGTAATTTGCTTAGTTGGGGCTGCCGTGCATTCAAATGGGAATCCGTGGATAGGAAGGAAAGTTGACTACTTGATTCAAAGACTTTAAATCGCGGCCTATACTTAACCGACTGGAACTTTTTTTTTTCTCTCTCTCTCCTCCTCCTACTTCGGGACAATGCAGACTACTCATCCGAGTTGACGGTTGGGAAGAGTGAGAGAAAGAGAAATAAGAGAGAGATCGAGAGGAGGAGAGAAGGAGAGATAGAGAGAGAGCCGGGGTTACAAGTCCGAAACATAACGATAGCACTTGCTGTCTCAAACTAGTTAGGCTACTACCCTATTTAAATTTTCCCTTCTACATAATTAGACAACTTTATACTTCTTTCATAAGCACATATGTTTTTATTTTTCACTGGCAACACCTATGACGTATTTTTGTTACTGAGTAGTCCTTAAAGACAGTCCACACCTATTACCACGATTTTATTGTAGTAGTTGATATGAACTGTTGCCTTCCTATCTTTGCAGCAAATTAAGATAATGAAATAGGGTTTCCGATGATACTACATATGTCAGATATACGTTTTCGGACA
Source organism: Ophioderma brevispina (assembly GCA_023653785.1). NCBI lineage: Eukaryota > Metazoa > Echinodermata > Ophiuroidea > Amphilepidida > Ophiodermatidae > Ophioderma > Ophioderma brevispina. The sequence continues at coordinate 18,179 of JAMKCH010047765.1, forward strand.
AGATAGCTCCAATCAGGTAAGCCCTCTACTCCAGTGTATGCTCATCATGCGTTATAGGCTGCGTTCGAGCCCTGTTGAGATTCAGATATATTTGTAATTTCCCTGGACAAGAAATTAACTGCTTGATCCGATTACCATGCGATTATTTGGGGAGCTGAGCCCGCTGCGATGGTTATCTCGATGGATGTTTGCTGATAAGGAAAAGTGCTGATCCCGATCTGCTGCATCCCTGAAATGATGCAAAAATGGGCTTTATGTATGTAGTAAGGCGTAACGTAATATGACACATGTCCTATACAACCTTGAAAAATTCTAATAAAAGGACTATTTGTATATTCTGTTAGGCCTATATATAAATCATTACCAAAAAAATTTGTCCCGCCTTCTAGTTGTTGCGTTGGTCAGGTATTCAAGGTCAAGGTCAACGACCTTTACACGGCCTATGATGGGTTATCAGGACTCAGCCAATTGGATAGAAGCAACAATGGTTGTCTATACCCATGTTTGGGGGTCAATAAAACACAATAAAAACAGTCTTGCGGCTACAAATGAAGTCATCATATCTTTCAGCATAGAAAAGCACTTTTAATCAAACTGTTCACGTTTCTCAAAATAAATAGCCAATCGTTCAAGTCGTACAAGTATCAAATAAACCAAAACAGTGACCATAATCTATGATGAAAACAGCCAATACTATTGTAAAATCAGTGGATATCGATGTAACTATTAATCATCTTGGACAACATTATTTCATTTGGACCCATCAGAAGACGCATAATGACACTTGTTGAAAAAATAAGCCAACTCCTATGAAACTGATCACAGGGCGCAGTCAGTGATCGCACTTGCTCCACCAAATGTTTCTCACAAAAAAATAAAACAAAACTTCAAACAACCTTCTTGAGGCTGGAGAATAACAAAATTGATGGAGGGACGGTAATTAGTAGAAGGCTTAAGGTGACACCACATGTCCTAGGTACCTTAACAAATTCTAATTCAAAAGGAAGACTTTTTTGTATATTTGGTAGGCTTATATTATATGAATAATGATGGAAAATTTTGTCCGGCCTTCTAGTTGCTGGTTGGGTCAGATATTCAAGGTCAAGGCATGTGCATGTGTCATAACTGCTCAGCCATTTGGCCTAGAAGCCAAAAAGGTTGGTGTCAATAAAAAAAAATATTTTTAGGTTACAAAGGCAGGCTCATTGCTTATGAGCATAGGAATAGAAGCACTTTAATCCGAATTTTGACAAGTTTTTCTCAACGTAAATTAGCCAATTCGTCAGTCTGACAAATAGTAAACAAACTATTTGACCTTAATATACTAATGAAAACAGCTACATTATTATTGTCAAATCAGAGAATATTGTTCTTGGACAGATCATCGAACTGATGAGGCCTGTTTATTTAATAGTGTGGTACTAGTTATAGACCTTTTTGCATAAATTCATTGGTACTATTAAAAACACCAATACACGCACTGCTAGAATGAGCCAACTCCCAAAATAGTTGGGACATGCACGCACCAAATATCACGACGGACAGCAAACGGCGCAGTGATCCTCGCCCTTCAGCAAGCAAATGTTTCCTTCTCTCACAAAACACACAAACAAAAACAGACTCAGGACAAAACCTTCCAAGACCTCCTTGAGGTAGAGAATAACAATTGCACCCCGTGGAGCGCCATAGGTCGTGGAAGGTAGGTATCACACGTACTCAATTGTAATATCGCCCTCTCCACTCCTGAGAGGGAAATAGACTGTACTAGTGCTAGCTTCCTTCCACAACCTTTTGCACACCATGTACTAGTGCTAAGCTTCCTTCCACAACCTTTTGCACCGAATACCACTGCATGGCTTAAATCGGTGGTGGAAGAAGGTCGAAGAAGGTAGAGCCACGCCAGCAACCCCTGTCAAACGCCCCACCCATAGTCGCCTAGTGCTCCTGGTTCAAGATGCTCCTAGTACAACTCCAACCGACATTTGTCCAAAATGTCTGGATGAAGGCCTCTTTATAGAAGGCCCAAGAGGAAGCGTGAGCTCGAACATCATATGGCCCAACCAAGAAGCCAGGTCCCAACCAATCGTTGTGTGTTTTTTTTGTGTGGCAATTTCAGCGGTGGAAGAGCGTGGCCTAGCGGTTTAGGGGGCTTGCCTCTGGCGCAATATTTACCTACAAAAATTCCCCTGGTTCGATCCCGGTGGTTCGTGGCACTGCTGGGATTATTCGGGTACTATCAATTCTTGTTTGACTCTGTTATCCAGCATTGTTAAATACGACTACCGCTCTCCTCATGTTCACTTGGAATGGGGCAAAATGGATCAGGAAAGCATCCCGTCCTTCGGAGGGGACGTTAAGACCGCGTCGGTCCCGTGTACAGAGATCACCCTGTACATGTATATCGCAGTCTGTGTCGAATAAGAGTAGGGGTTGGAAACGCCCTGACTGTTCCCATCCGCGCCGCCCATCTAAAATAAGCGGACCATGTTTAGGAGCGTCCGTATCTGGATACACGCGGCCCCTGATCAGCACACTAGCTGATCAAATCCTGACAAGACACCACAAACCATTACCAATGACTTGGGTATACGAGCAAACAAAAGATAACTGAGGAAATCCAGCGGATCAATGTGTCCCTTGGCTGGGCAGGCTTCTCTGAGTTGTCGCAACCACCCACAACCCCCACCCCCCCCCCACCCTCGTGCAAACTATGTAAGACGTTGTAGAACACCGGTTTCGGGTTAAAAGAAAGAGCTTATTCTGGCCAAAAACCTGCTTGTGGCAGAATAGAGACCTTATTTCTTTGCGCCCTCAAAGCGGGGGTGGGCCTCGTCCGTAGACAAGCATGTAAATCCAAACCCCCTATGGGCCACAAGCACAAGCCCAGCCACTAGGAATTCCAAGAAGACTAAGCTTTCGGTGGGTTTAAACTGTTCCGACACAAAGAATTGCAAGACCAACGGCAAACTCCACTCCGGAACCGGCTACGAACGCGGGGAGATCCGTAAACATACCTTCACCAGATGGCCAAGGGGGGACTTAACGGTCATGCCCATCACCACGAGCCTTTTACGGTCGGGCCTGTGACTGTTCGGGTAAAAATGAACATGACAGTCAGGACACTAAGTTACACCCACTCCTTAAAGAAGTTCCTTGAGGAATTGCCAACCGGTTTACGGTCCAGAAATTGCATGGAAAGAACTCTTTATCGGCACTCCATGTATGGTAATCCTATGATGCTCTATTGAATTTGCCTGATCAGTGAGCATGGCAGCCAGTTCAGAAAGTCCCACCTCAGTGTACAGTCTACAGAAATGCACCAGACAGGTTCAGAGCATGGGTGGTGCACTCTGGGACGAACACGTCGACTGGAGGACCTCTTACCAGGCCCCCTCCCTTTGGAAGATTGATCCGTTCCCTTACAAGCCAATCTAGCGGCCTGGGAAACCACAGCTGCCGCGCCGTGGCCATAATGGGCTACCAGCAGTCTCAAGCATAATAGGCTATCAATCCTGACCGGTCCGCTGCCATGGCGTCCCGTTTGACTGCCCGGGGATCCGGGTTCCAAGAGTAGGCCCCTAATATGCCACAATCTGTCGATTCATGACTGAGGCGAACAGATCCACGTGTGGACGGTCCACTATCTAGAAGATTGTGTGGCAAACTGCAAAGTAGAGCTGCCACTCCACCGACGGCCCTCTGACTTCTGGCTGTGTCTGGGATTAGGGACACTCCTGTGAGACTGTCCGCAAACCATTGTCCACTCCCGAAACACGGGAGGCGATCAGCCTGATGTGCCAATCTCGGCACCAGCCGAATAGCCGAAGAATCCCCCTGCATAGGCTGGGACTGATTACACCCCTTCCTTGTTTATATGTCACCACCTTCATATTGTCACTCACAGCGGACAACAATTACCTTCCCCCTGACCACGGGGAGCCAGTGCCGCAATGCCAGAAAGACGGCGAACAACTCGAGGACGTTTATGTGGTGACGAGCCACGGAGGCTGGTCGGCGGTCTGCCCACGAAGAGATAGGAGGTGAGCCCCCCAACTTAAACGCATCCGTCGTCAGGGTGTTTAAACGCATCCATTGTCAGCGTGTTTGAAAGGTCACAGGTAGGCTGAATGGGACTCCTTGCCTCATATGAGTGGCAAAGTCCACCATTGAAGGTCTGAGGTAACCTTCGTCCTCCTGGGGAGGAAGGTGGGGTGTTTACCACTTCCAACAAGGTTTTCATCCGGCCAGCTAAAACAAATAAATTTGAAACCTAATGGCTGCATCTAATCTTGGGACCATCATTTGCTTTCATTTTAGCGCAAAATAATCTGTCACGCCACCTTACCTTTTGGTAGTGGTAGACAAGACTCAGTTTTGTAGGAAGGGGATGGTTACCACCTTATAACATTTTTCTTTTTCACTTCTATCAAAAATATAGATGCTTTATGCACTTAATACCTCCTGTGTATGTTACAAAACTTGATTTTCCTTTCATAATCACCCAAAAAACCTAACAAAATCACACGTTCCTGTATTTTTAACTCAAAATAGAAATCGGTTTATTTTAGCAACAATCAGAGAAATCAAGTTTCCCATGATTATTACTTCATTAAAACATTACTATGAAGTCAATTGGAGGACTATTTGATATCAATGGAAAGAGGAGACTTATACCAATCCACCTGTACCAAAATCAAAAGAGTCAGAGGCTTTGTAACTAAGAAATCTAAGGAGGTCTTAACCAACACCTTTAAAATGGTTGAGGGGGGACGAAGTTTGAAGTACAATTCATGCAGATAGTGCATACTATTTTGAAAATCAAGGAATGGTGCATTTGATCGTTTTTCCTATATGCTAATTGTGTTTGTTGACCCCCAAAACCTTGGTATAGACACCTCATTTATGCTTTTAGACCAAATGGTTGAGGAGTTATGATCCATGATATGCCTTATAAAGGTCATTGACCTTTGACCTTGAATATCTGACCAACGCAGCAGCCAGAAGGCCGGACTAATTTTTCATAATAATTCACATATAGCCCTACAAGAATATACAAAAAGTCCTTTTATTAGAATTTTTTCAAGGTTGATTCGCATATGGCCTCTACTAATGGTTGGGCCATTTGTGAAAGCGCTTAAAGGCCAATAGCATAAGGCGCTATATAAATCTCTGCTATTATTAATATTATTATTATTATTTAAAATGGCGGACGCAATCAGGGTCATTTTTTACTCACCCTGTATATGGTTAAATGCATCGCTCTCTGATACAATTATTAAGCTACTATACCTTTTTTATAGCGAGGATTGTATCATTATTTAAACAGGTGTATGCATT